>JAAGEH010000040.1:1185229-1205085 GCA_011751065.1 Lasiurus cinereus
CTTTCTTTCTTTCTTTCTTTCTTTCTTTCTTTCTTTCTTTCTTTCTTTCTTTCTTTCTTCCTTCCTTCCTTCCTTCCTTCCTTCCTTCCTTCCTTCCTTCCTTCCTTTCTTTCTTTCTTTCTTTCTTTCTTTCTTTCTTTCTTTCTTTCTTTCTTTCTTTTTAATATTTTTATTGGCTTCACAGAGGAAGGGAGAGGGAGTGAGAGATAGAAACATCAATGATGAGAGAGAATCATTGATTGGCTGCCCTTTGTACTCCCCACACTGGGGATCAAGCCTGCAACCTCAGGCATGTGCCCTCTCAGCTCATGGGACAATGCTCAACCAACTGAGCCACACCAGCCAGGGCAATATAACTATATTTTACATTTCAAATTGTTACTACTTTAAAGGAATATATTTGATTTTAAAAAATTAATCTTATATCTTATGGCTTTGCTATCCTATTAGTTATAAGAGGGTTTATTTGTTTTTTTGGTAGATTATTTCAAATTTTGTTTATAAACAATGATGTCCTCTGTGAATAAAGATAGCTTTATTTCTTTTTTCAAATGTGCATGCCTTTCTTTTTTCTTTTTCTTTTTCTTGTCTTACTGCATTGGCTAAGACTTTCTTTACCTGTTGAAAAGGAGAGCATCTAAGAGTCTTTCTTCTTTCTCTTGTGAGTCACTTCACAAGAGAAAGAAGGATCTTTCTTGGGACTGCAAAAGTTCTTGGATGATCCATAAAAGGGAAAAACAGGACCCCTAACAGGGTGAAATTGTACTTCCTCCCATTGTCAGACATTGGGAGTTGAATTTGTTTTATTTTAATAGGGGAAATAAATGAAAAGTACTTGAATTTCAAGTGTTAATGGTTGTTTATGTTGCTGACCATGAGTTGAAGCCAGATTATAGAAGCTTTTGAAAATCAGGATGAAGTGTTTGAACTGAATTTTCTATAGGCAAAGCAGAATCATTAAATGTTTTAAAAATATATATTTTATTGATTTTTTTTACAGAGAGGAAGGGAGAGGGCTAGAGAGTTAGAAACATCGATGAGAGAGAAGCATTGATCAGCTGCCTCCTGCACACCCCCTACTGGGATGTGCCCTCAACCAAGGTACATGCCCTTGACTGGAATCAAACCTGGGACCTTTCAGTCCATTGGCTGACACTCTATCCACTGAGCCAAACCTGTTTTGGCTCATTAAATGTTTTTGGAAAATAAAACAATAGGTATGCTTATATACTCAAGCTTACAGTGTGTGAAGAAGCATGGAGGCTAAGACAGGTAAGTCAAATGCTCAATGACAAGTCAATTAGTCTGTTTGGAGTAGAGTAGGAAGTAAGATATAAAGCAGTAGGAAGGAAAAAGCCCTGAGCAACACTTCTTAAAGATAAATTTCCCACAATTGGTTAAAAACAATTCAAGGACCAGAACATATTTCCACTCTTTTCCTTATCAGACTAAAATTCATTTCAGGGGATATTTCTTAGCATTATTAGGGAGTAGGCTTATTGTTTACACAGCAGTTGGCAGCCCATTTGCCACAGAGAACCTATCTAAGAACTCATGGTCTTGGGCTCTTTCCAAGACATTGTAAAATTATTTTATGGTGTCTGATTTATACTAAAGTTGTGATTGCAATTTAGATACAAAATTTATCCTGTACACACTGTTTAAAACAGAATTTTCTCTTCAGTTAAACATTGATAAAGAATGCAAAAATATGCATTTCAGAGCATTAGTTCACTTTAATATTAGATGAAATGGAACCTGCTCTTAGGTTCATGGCAGAAGGAGGCACAAATCAAATACACATTTGAAAGTGTAATTTGCTTATGTCTTGAATAACTTAATGAAAGTGGTGGTCATTTCTCAAGAATATGGTGAACATGAGCCAAAACCAGTTTGGCTCAGTGGATAGAATGTCGGCCTGCGGACTGAAGGGTCCCAGGTTCGATTCCAGTCAAGGGCGTGTACCTTGGTTGTGGGCACGTCCCCAGTGGGGAGTGTGCAAGAGGCAGTTGATTGATGTTTCTCTCTCATCGATGTTTCTAACTCTCTATCCCTCTTCCTTCCTCTCTGTAAAAAATCAATAAAATATATTAAAAAAAAAAGAGAATATGGTGAACATGAAACTAGCCACATCCAAGCCAGTAGGAATATTAGAGACAATTCTCCACCCCATATGATTGGAAGGAAACACCTCCCCAGGGAAGGAAGGAAAGAACTAGACTATATGTTAAATATTCTGATTTTTTTTTTTTTTTTGTGGGGATTGACCCGGTACTGGTTTTTGTCTTGCCTGCATCTGAGCACTGACAGGGAAAATCTCAGGTAAGAGAACTGAGATAAAAATGGAGATATAAACTCACATGTAAGCACCTACATAACTCCTCCAGAGTGAATGGGAAAAATCCTCCAAATCCTACCTTTTCACTGGGAGAGAAAGAGTTGGATTATGTACCCAATGTTCCAACTTTTATGGGAACTGAAGTACTGGTTTGTTTTGCCTGTCTTGGAGCACTGAGGGGTCCAGTGTACTTTAAATGCTTGAGGGTCGCCAGGAACAAAGGTAAAGATTTAGACCAGTACACAGTCACCTACCAGAGATCCTGCACCAGCTCAGTATAATACCATTGGCAAGGCTCCTAGTCCCTGGCTTACTCCCAGACAAGGAAACACCTGATATTCAGATTTTTTAGTGGCAGCCTGAGACTGACTTTATTTTTGGCAGTCTCAGAGTGTAGATAGGACCTCGCATGCTATAGATGTCTGGAGGCTACTAAGAACAACAACAAAACACCACCACCAACAAACAAACAAACCAAAACCTAGAGTTTTGCCACTGCTTCAAAAAATTCATTGTATAGTAGACCGACACCAGAGGGAGCAAGAGATTATGAACTCCTAGGGAAAAAGAAACTGGAAAATTCCTGTAACTGAGAATTTACAAACACAAGTCCTCAGAAGATGCATACACAGAGCAGGCTTAGAGGCCTCCAATCTTTTTCTTGTCTAATAGTTCTGGCTAGAATATCCAGTACTATCCTATAGAATAAAAGGCTAATATGCAAATAGACCAATGGTGGAACAACTGAACAACTGGTTGCTATGACATGCGCTGACCATCAGAGGGCGTGCACAGAACATGGCATGTTCAGCCACGGTGGGATGGTGGAGCAGGTGAGTGGGGGTTTCAGACCAAGGTAGGGTGCCGGTCGTTGTCATTGGGGTGAGCCTCTGGTGGAAAATTCTTTGTTCCTATACCCAGAGTCCTGACTGGCACTTACACCTGCTGCTGGCACTGGCCCTGCTCACATCCACTGCCAGCGCCGACCCCGCTTGCACCCACTGTGGCACCTGGTGCTGGTCCTAATCGCTTGGCACTGTCAGTGGGTGTGAGTGGTGGCTGCCAGCCCCAATTGCCCCTGAGGGCTTCTCCACCTCCCCCTGCTCCTGAGGGGTGGTCGGGGCAGCAGCTGCTGCTCGCACCCACTGACAGCACCAAGAAATTGTGACTGGAGTGAGGTTGTTGACAGAGAAGGGACTGGGGGCTGCGGCTGGAGGTGCCAGGCAGAGGCTCAGAGGATGGGCTTAGACCCAGCTCTGTGCCCACTGCAGCCTCACAGCCCATAGTTCCTTTCAAGGTGCATAAAGTTGTGCACTGGATCCTTAGTCTATAATAATAAAAATGTAATATGCTAATTAGATTGGATGTCTTTCTAGACATCCTTCCTTCCGGACAAAGCTGCAGCGGGCGGGGGTGGCGGCAAAGTCCCCCAGCCACAGCAGCGATGGTGGGCGGGGGCTGGGGCCAAGGCCCTTGCACAAATTTTGTGCATCGGGCCTCTAGTGTTAAATAGAATTAGAGAAAGTAGTCATCCTTGCCCTATTCCTGGTCTTAGAGAAAAAGCCTTGAGTCTTTTACCATTGAGTACAATGTTTGCTATAGGTTTCTCATTATAGATTTTATTATTTTAAGCTAATTTCCTTTTATTTCTATTTTGTTGAATGTCTGTGTCTAGAAAGTGTGTTGGATTTTGTCAAATGCTATTTTTTTTGCATTGACTGAGATAATGATTTTTATTTTTTATTTTGTTGAAGTGGCCCCTTGCATTCCAGGAATAAATCCCACTTGGTCATGGTATAGAGTATCTTTTCAATATGCTGCTGAATTCTATTTGCTGGTATTTTGTTGATAATTTTTATATCAATATTTATAAAGAATTTTGGTCTATAGTTTTCTTTAAAAATATTTTTATTGATTTCAGAGAGAAAGAGAGAGGATTAGAGAGAAAAAAACATTAATGATGAGAGAGAATCACTGATTGGCTGCCTCTTGAATGCCCCACACTGGGGATCAAGCCCAAAATCCAGGCATGTACCCTAACTAGGAATCAAACCAGTGACCTCTTAGTCCATTTGTCAATACCAACCACTGAGCAGCACTGGCCAAACCCATATGAATTTTAAAATGAGCTTGCAAATTTCCTCAAACTAGCCATTGGGGATTTTGATTGGGATTTCATTGGATGGGGATCCCAAAGTCTTTGGGTTAATGTGGGAAGAACTAATATTTTAAAAATATTTAGTCTTCCCTATCATGAACAAGATATATCTCTCAGTTTATTATAAGTATTCTTTAATTTCTATCAGCAATACTTCCTAGTATGTAAAGTACAAGTCTTTCACGTTTTATCAGATTCAGATTTATCTCCAAGTATTTCATATTTTTTATGTTATTGTGATTTTTAAAAACTTAATTTTCTTGTTTTTCTATTGCTAGTAGGAATACAATTCATTTTTGCATATTGATTTTATAAACTGAAATCTGGCTGAACTCACTTATTGGTTTTCTCAGCTTTTCTGTAAATTGTCAGATTTTCTACATAAATGATTATGTCATCTGTGAATAAAGGAAATTGTACTTTTCTTTTTCTAATCTGGATGACTTTTATCTTTTTTTTTCTTGCCTGATTGATCTGGCTAGAACTGCAAGTATAATGTTGAATGGGAGTAGTGAGTGCAAACATTCCTGTCTTGTTTCTGACCTGAGGCAACAAGCATTCTGATTTTCACCTTTAAGTAGGTCATTCTGAAGTCCTTCCCTTGGCTTTCTCTTTCTCATGTCTGGGCTGTTGTTCAGATCACCTACACTTGATCTCTCCATGTTGCAGAAAAGGAACCTGAATTTTTATCAAGGATGACTGTAACTAGATAGTGATTTATGATTACTTTCAGGAATTACTGAGAAAAATGAACTTTTTGGTTCCTTAAAATTGCAAAATTCTAGAATTCAAGCCATCACTTTCCTTTTGATATAAAGAGTATCTTCTAAGTTCAAAGAACGCAGGTGTTTTCAAAGCAAAAGGTCATGTTAAGATAAAATTTCCAAATATAAGATGATCAGAAATACTAACAAAATATTGCTGCCTAATATAATTCTATTTATTCAATTGGACATGACTTTATTGAGTTGGCTCATGTACAAGATATTGTTCTAGGAGAAGGAATAGACACATTTATTTTCATGGCTACTAGAAAGGTTAGACATTATCTAGAGTAGTATTACATTTAAACTGGTTCTGCATTTCCTTGAGACTTAAATTTCAACTGCTGCCCAGGGGAATTGTGAGTCTGGGGCAGGAAAGGAAGCAAGAGCCTTGATAGAGAGCGGAATTCCTCTGAAGCTACCTGCTGTGTTTGGCCCATTAAACTGCCTTGTACATTAGGCCAAGACGGAAGAAAGCTATAAAATCATACAATCCCTGGTATGTTTTACCTTTCAACATTATAGGTTAGGACGCATACACTGAGTGGCCAGATTATTATGATCTCTGAACACATAATAATCTGGCCACTCAGTGTATATCCTATATAATCCTACATAATAAAAGGCTAATAAGCAAATTGTCCCCTTGACCAGGAGTTTGACCATCAGGCAGGCTGGCCAACCGCCCATGTTCCCTCCTCTGGCCAGGCTGGCCGGACCCCACTCATGTACGAATTCATGCACCAGGCCAGATTATTATGCATTCAGAGATCATAATAATCTGGCCACTCAGTCTATGCCCACTGCATTAGCAACTTTTGTCACTCACCTCACAGGCATGTTTTATTATAACATGATGCTAACTGCTTTTAGCATTTTGGTCCAGTTAATCTCATCATTGGATAGACATTTTATGCCTTTCTAGAAAACATTTTTAACTAGTTTCTAATTAACATATCACATGGCAAAATCTGTATGTTTCAAGCATTAAAAGGAAAATTTAATTAAGGGAAGAATAGTGATCAATTGTTAAGTTCTAATCTTATTAGAGTTTCCAAACATAAGTTGATGACAGATATCATATACCTTTTTAACACAGTCCCAATATTGATCCTTATTGAAGCGAGTTTTAAAAAAGAGAAACTAGAAGTTTTTGTATATTAAATGGAAAAAAATCAACTTAGTAAAACCTAAGTAAGGCCAAGTGTGAATAACAATATTATGGTATTTCATGCAAACAAACTACTCTTGTTTAATGCTTCTTATTTTTAAAAATTTAGAATGGCTAAAATATCTTAGAATACCCATTTTCTAGTATAGAATGAAGAAAAATATATGGTTTTTCATGATTCAGTTTAAAGCAAAGGGAAATGTGTTTCAGACATTTTCCTTAAACATTCTCCTCTGGACAGGAAATGGGCAGTGTCAACTGAAAATGTGTCCATCAGATGGGAAGAAAATCGGCCAGTGTAACAAAAGATCTATGTCCCCTACTTGATATGTTTTCTTCTTTTTTGGTATGTCTTTCTTAAAACAAAACCAAAGCTCAGTGATATTTTAATATCAGAGAGAAAGCAGGTCAAATTACAGCTTAGAGTGATTAGAGAGAGAATTGTATGCTGATGGCTGGCCCTTTAAGCCCTTCGGACAGATAAGAACTTGAGGAGATGCCTTCTTTACCGAAATGAAAGACAGTCTCATCTTCAGGAGCAAAGGTCAAGCTCTGTTGCTCATTCATTGCGTGCCTTTAGGTAAATATCATCTGGACCATTTTTGCAACTTTATAATGAAGATAATAATATTGAAATTTCTTTAACAATAAAATGAGCTAATTTATCAAAAATTCTCAAAAAATACTGTGCACAGATAAGACAATGGTATGAAAACCATCTTAATAGAAATGTCGTTATATTCTATTTGGTAATCATACTCATATTTGCAAACATTGCATATAAATTCAATACATTACATGAGGAACATGATTTGAGTGTTTTATTTGCATTCTTTTTTTCATTTCAAAAAGTATTTTAAATATATTGTTACTTTGCATTCTTAATTATGTCCTTTCATTATGTTTCTTTTTTATTGTAAAAAATACAACCATTCATTAAATAGATAATTATTGATTACTTATTATGTGTAAGGCACTGTACAGTACTTTTTGGAGCACACAAAAATGCTAAAACACTGTTCCAGTCCTCACTGAATTTATACTGTTCTCATTGTCTTGGAAATTTACATTTTAGTATTATTAGACTGATGTTTGGATTTCATAGGTATGCTTCCTGAAATCATTCCTTGTGCAATGAACAAAATTGATCATCACTTGAGTGTCAGCAGAGATTTTCAATGTAACACTTTCCTCAGATAACATAATGCATTTCTCAGAAAGGAAGTTCAAAAGGACCATTTCTGTTAGATTGCTGACCTTGACCTCCCGTGGCCAAAAATCCTGTTTCCCTGTGTTTTTAAAGGAAACACGTTTGAGAAAAGCTCCCAATCCCAGATTTGGTGGTTTTCCTTAAAGCCTGTTTGGAGAGACAACAATGGAATTCTGGGAGAGATCTGACATAAGCGGATTCATCTGATCCCTCTCAGGAGAGAAAAGTGCTTGTTTACTTTGCTCAGAGCACTATATTTCTATGCATGTGCTATTATTAGAGTACTTTGAAGTAGAGAAGTCATATATCATAGACCTTGTGATTAACAACGTTAAAGGACTGTTTATCTGCTGTGTAGGTTGAGTACATAGAAAAGAAGAAACACCTGTTTGTTGAAAATCGTTTCTGAAGTTTGAGTTTTGATTCTCTTACATCATAGGATGCTTTTCAAATAGATGATTATAAAAAGGCAAATATAATTGCATTGAGAGCCCAAGAGATTTATAAAGAATATGTGGCAACTAGAAATTGTGTTGAACTAGAAGTTAACTCGGAATAATGCCTTCCCTGGTTATACATATTGTGAACATCGATGGAAAAGCCATATGAAATTGCTTTTAGAGCGTAACTACTGAAAAACTAAAACATTTTTAATTTATTTGGTTGAAACATCACTTGTTTTTAAAGATCTTTAAAAAATTTTAAGCTCTGGTGTGAGGAGGATCTTGGTTGGAGGTGGAGGGATTGAGCAAATACGAAAAAAAAGAGATCTCATGGACATGGACTTTTAATTCTTAAAAAAAGAAAGAAAAAATTTTAAACAGAAAAGCATAAAAATTAAAAAAATTATGCAAGCTCATTGTTTTTATGTCATAGCAATATATCCTTGACATTTTTATTTTTTATATTTTATTGATATTTTACAGACAGGAAGGGAGAAGGATAGAGAGTTAGAAACATGGATGAGAGAGAAACATCGATCAGCTGCCTCCTGCACACCCACTAATGGGGATGTGCCTGCAACCAAAGTACATGCCCTTGACTGGAATTGAACCTGAAACCTTTCAGTCCTCAGGCCAAGGCTCTATCCACTGAGCAAAATTGATTAGGGCTCTCCTTGACGTTTTTATCCATAAACTTCTATTTCATTTTAAGTGGCTATATATAATTTCCTTGTGTGAAAGGAAAATATATGTCCTGTATTGATATTTAATTAATTTTATTAGACTGTTAAAAAGTAAAAGCTGCAATGAGCATTCATGTTACATATTCTTTTACTCATTCTCAAATATCCTTTTATGAAGGCAAAATGTGTGAAAGAAGAGGAAAGACTTACACAAAATGATGTACAATTAAAGTTGTGTGCTAATTACACTTCACCTGAGGACAGGAGAGGATGTCATTTCAAAATCATAAAAGACAATCTATCTTGACTTCTGCCTCCAGGACAAGAGAGTAAACAACCTTTTCCTTATTCTTGCTAACTAAAAGCACTGAACATTAAATAACAAAATAAATAAAAGAAGATGTTAAAAGATGGAGAATAAAAAGTAGACTGACTGGGGACCTTAGAACTTAGATTTTGTTTTGTCTTATGTATCCAAGACAGGACATTAGAGAAACTGGCAACTTGGAAATATCAATAGACATAGACTAAAAAGCCTGCTTGAGTGATTGAGCGTTGACTAAGAACTGGGAGGTCACCATTGGATTCCCGGTCAAAGTACATGCCCACGTTGCTGTTTTGATCACCAGTGTAGGGCTATGGAAGCCAGCCAATCGATTCTTTCTTATCATTGATGTTTCTATCTCTCTCCCCCTTTTTATTTAAAAAGAAAAGTTTGCACTTTCTGGCAAGAAAAAAATAAAAACAAACAACAATAACAAGAAAAGGACCCCAGCAAGAAAATTTTAGATAATATCTGCTCTACGTTAGCCAACAGCACAGAAAAAAATTGTGGTCTTATCTTCCCTCCATTGTCCTCAAGCCAAGGCCAAGACTTCAATCCTTGCCATGTAGAAACAGTGCTCCCATCCCACTCATGTAGCTCCAATGAGAGCTGAGTGGAGAGTGGGGACTTTCACTTCCCCCACTCGGCACTGTCGGTAGAGGCAACATAGAATGACTGAACTTCCACCTTCCCCTCCTGGGGGGGGTGGTGTCAGAGGAAGCCAAAAGAGAGCCAGGTAATAATGAGGTCATCCTCTATAGCAGCGGTTTTCAACCTGTGGGTCGCGACCCCTTTGGGGGTCGAATGACCCTTTCAAAGGGGTCGCCTAAGACCATCGGAAAATGCAGATATTTACATCACGATGCAAAACAGTAGCAAAATTTCATGGTTGGGGGTCACCACCACATGAGGAACTGTATGCAAGGGTCGAGGCCTTAGGAAGGTTGAGAACCACTGCTCTATAGTGTACATGGGAGCAGTAATGAGACCTTCTCCTGGGGTCTCAACAAAGGCCAAGTAGAAAACCTGGTATTAAAGAGTGGCACCTTCCTTCTTTCACCAGAATGGTATCAAAGGAGACCTGCTAAAACATAAGATTGAAGTAAGACTTGGGCTTACTTCATACCCCAAATGATCCGATTTTAACTGAATATCACTTGTCATAGCAAACAAACAATCAAAAAACCTCAACTAGAATAAAAGCGGCAATCAAGGAAGGCAAAACTGAGGTGATACAGATATTGGAAATATCTAATATAAATTTTCTTATTTTTAAAAATATATTTTTATTTATTTTAGAGAGGGAGAGAGAGAGATAGAAACATCAATGATGAAAGAGAATCAATGATTGACTGCCTCCTGCATGTCTCACACTGGGTATCAAACCCGCAACCCGGGCATATACCCAGAATCTAACCAGGACCTCCTGGCTCATAGATTGATGCTCAACCACTGAGCACGCTGGCTGGGCTAACAGAAATTTTAAAGCAACCATCATAAACATGCTTCAATGAGAAGCTATAAACACAATTGAAACAAAAAATATAGAAAGTCTCAGCAAATACATAAAAAAATAAATAGAAGAAGCAAATTGAAGTTTTGGAACTGAGAAATATGATAACAAAAAAACCCAAAACCAAAAAAAAACCTTAATGGATGTAATCAATAGCAGAATGAGGAATACATGTGAAGAAATATATGCATTTGAAGACAGAACAACGAAAATTATTTAATCTGAATAACAGAAAAATACACTTAAATGAACAGAGTTTCAGTGGTATTTGGGACTATAATAAAAATATAATATTCATGACATCACAATCTCAAAGGGATAGAGAAACTAGGTGAGGTTGAAAAGTATTTTTAAAAATATGTATTTTATTGATTTTTTTACAGAGAGGAAGGGATATGGATAGAGTTAGAAACATCAGTGAGAGAGAAACATCGACCAGCTGCCTCCTGCACACTCCCTACTGGGTATGTGCCCGCAAACAAGGTACATGCCTTTAACTACAATCAAACCTGGCACCCTTGAGTCCACAGGCCGATGCTCTATCCACTGAGTCAAACCAGTAAGGGCTCGGGTGAAGGGTATTAAAAAAAAAATAGCTAAACAGCCCCCAAATTTGACCAAAGACATAAATCTACAGATTAGTGGGGCTAAGCAATTCACAACAGGATAAGCTCAAATATTTCTGTGCCAAGACACATCATAGTCAAACTTCTGAAAACTTAAAAAACAAACAGCAATTCTGAAAGCAGGCAGAGAGAAATGCTACATTACCTACTACAGGAGAAAAGCAATGCAAATGATAGTGGATTTCTCCTTAGAAACAATGGAGGCTAAAAAGAAGTGGCACATTTTCAAGAGCTGAAAGAATCCAGAATTCTATATCCAGTGAATATATCCTTCAGGAATGAAGGGGAAGACACGGCAAACCACTGTTCCCAAGAATAGAGAGAAAGACAGATGAATATAGTCACAGCTCCTCAGAGATGTGCCAGGAACATGTGAAATGCAATTAGCAAATTGCTGGAGGCTCAGTGTGGACAATTTGGAGAGTTAAAGACTTCAGGGAGACCCACAGTTTTGTGAGATTTACCTCCAGGAGCTTGGTCAGATTCTCACAATCCAAGAAAAAATCCCCTATGCTTCTGTTAGGGAAAGGAGGAAAGGAACCACTTAGAACTACACAGGTTCTGCTTAGCAAGGTCTGCCCTCAGGGGAAACCAGTTAACTAGAACCTGCTGGGACAGTATCAGAGTCTAACTGACAAGAGCAGGGGTGGGGAACCTCTTTTCTGCCAAGGGCTATATGAATATTTATAACATTATTTCCTTAATATCAGTCACTTAATATAAAGTTATGTTGCTATGAAAAAAAGCTCCTAGATTTATTGAATTTTGAGTCCCGCCTGAGGTTGTCTTGGCGGGGCTAGACCAAATGGTTTCTCGGGCCTTATACAGCCCAAGGGCCGGACATTCCCCACCCTTGGACTAGAGGAAGTGATACACTAAAAGAAATGCTAGAGATAAACACTCTAATAGAAATGAAGAATGCCTTTGATGGGTTTATTAGCAGATTAGATAAGGATGAGGGTAGAATGTACTCTGAGTTAGAAGATACTGTATATCAATAGAACCTTAAAAAAAAATAAAGAAAGAAAAGAAAACAAGGATTAAAAAAACAACAAAGCCATACAAACCTGTCCCATGTGCCTCTGTAGTAGAGCTTCAACCCATGAATCAAGAAGTAACTGGTTCAATTCCTGGTCAGGGCACATGCACGGGTTTCAGGCTCAATCCTCAGTAGGGGGCATCCAGGAGGCAGCCGATCTATGTTTCTATTTCTCCCTCTCTCTTCTCCTTTCTATAAAGAAAAAATGACAAACTAATAGAGAACATTACAAAGATTGCTAAAAATTCAAAAATAAAGATGGTCAGTCGTATGTGTACAAGGAAGTACATTGCAGTATTGCTGGTAATGATATAAATATTGAAAACAGTTTAATTCTCAATAGTAGTCTGACTGAATTGTGTATGGTATATCTACAACAGAATACTATACAGTCATTAAAAGAGAACAAGATAGCGCTAGCTGGTTTGGCTCAGTGAGTAGAGCATTGGACTTCAGACAGAAAGGACCTGGGTTTGATTCCATTCAAGGGCACATGCCTGGATTGCAGGCTTGATCCTCAGTGGGGGGTGTGCAGGAGGCAGCCGATCCATGATCCCCTTTCCCTTCCTGTCTGAAATCAATAAAGATATATTAAAAAAATAACAAGATAGATCTCTACAGTAATATGAACAGATGCTCTTGATATAAAAGTGAAAAAAGATGTAAGTTACTATGGACAATCTGACTATAATTTGGGAAAAATTAAAATTAATCATAGATGATTGATACATAATATAGATAATTAAATAATATAATATGGAAAATAGGAAGAATATGGGCAAAACTGTTAACATTGTTTTTATCTGAAAAGGAGATATGTTTTATAAGTTTTATACATCAATATATTAAAAATAAATGTACTGTTAACATCTCCACATTTGCATTAAAAATGAAATTATGCTAGAATTAGCTTATTAGCAGTATTTATGCTGAATAACATAAATATATATTTATATCTAACATCTTATTGCATGCAGATATTTCACCATTTGGGGGCAAGACAACTGGTTTTGAGAGGAAATGTAAAACATGTCAGTTACATGTTTATTGTTTATAATTATTTTTAAATACTTTAAAATAGATATCAGGGCTGAGACCGGTTTGGCTCCGTGGATAGAGCGTCGGCTTGCGGACTGAAAGGCCCCGGGTTCAATTCCGGTCGGGGGCATGTACCTTGGTTGCAGGCACATCTCCACTGTGGGGCGTACAGGAGGCGGCTGATCAATGTCTCTCTCTCATCGATGTTTCTGACTTTCTATCTCTCTCCCTTCTTCTCTGTAAAAAAATCAATAAAAATATATTTAAAAAATAGATATCAGAGAGAAAGAGAGAGAGAAAGATTGAAACATCAATTTGATGAGAGAGAGTCATTGATTGGCTGCCTCCTGCAGGCCTTAGGATCGAGCCTGAAACCTGGGTATGTTCCCTTGACCGGAATCAAACCTGGGATCCTTTAGTCCCCAGGCTGACACTCTATCCACTGAGCCAAACTGGCTAGGATTACATGTTTGATCTTAAATTCATACATCATAAAAAAATGATGAAATACATATGGAACACATTGTACTTTTTTTTTCTTTTTAAAATGAATGTAGTCCCAGAGATTTTTTTTTGTAATTCATATAGTTCCCAAAGTGGTAACTTCTGTCATTTCAAGTTTTCTGCATTATTTACATTTTTAAAAAGTAAAATATTAATTAATTCACTACTTAATTAATTATGCATCAATCCATTGTCTGCCTATCCATCCACCCACCCATCTATTCACCCATCTATCCATAATTCCACCCATTCATCCTATCATATCCAAGCACATTTAATATGTGCCTCTTCTCAGACATTTGTGTTTGCCAGGCATATTACATCTCACATTTAATTTAGCTTAGCTTGGAACAAGAAGAAAGATGCCCAGATGTTTTTTCCTCCTTCTAGTTGACCATTTATTTAAAAACACACCAACAAAACATAGAGAGTCTGGTCCGGGCTTCTTGGACACACCATCTGGCTTGGCTTCCCTTAGCTCTGTCCTTTGTCTGCCCTGTGCATGACAGATTAGTGGGGACATCCTTTATAGTAGGAAATGGAGGTCAATAAAATTTGCACCAGGCTTTCCAATTTTGTATCATCCTAGTCAGGACATCCCAAAATAAAATTTGTTTCAAAAATAGATCTAGGAGAAGAAAAAGTCAGGACTGAAAACAAACAATTAATCCTCTATGTCATTGATTCTGTGAGAAAACCAGATTAAAAAAAAAAAAAAGGAGTTCTTGTTCAGGTGCAATGATTTTGCTGGTAGAAAAAAAAAAGCGAGACAAAAATAGTGCAGTCAAAGGGTCTAGTGTGATAAATGATACTATAGACCAAAACAGGAAGTTGTTTAATGGAAGAGAATCATTGACCTCAGAGCCTGAGAACTGACTAGATCCTTGGATGCAAAGGTTTTTGCATTTGGGAAGTGCTGTATTGGTGTTTTATTGATCAGAATAAAATTGTATACCATTGTGGCTTATCTACAGGTAAAGAGCTAGAGCATCCCCAATGTTGAATGACAAAGCATTTCAAGGTTGTTATGCAAGAAACAGAAACACATTAGTTTCTTTTCTAACATCCGTACTTCCTTATGCACATATTTTTATGTGTACATGCACATGTCCATGAAGTTTAGTACCATAGGGATTTCAGTTGATTTTATGTGAAATTGGATAGATATTCTAAATCAATGAATATCTATTGATATCAATGAATTTTTTCTTGCTATAATCTTAAAAAAATAATAGTTTCAACATTGAAAAAATATATGTACATATTCTATTTTTACAAATTGTTGGGGAATAGATATTCAAAAGGCAGAAAAAATTTCTTCTTTATATTCCATAATTATTTCTTCTTATAGTAGCTACTCTGGAAAAATGTCAACCTAGAGAAGTTTCCTCTCAAAGAACTTGTCTCAATGCCAAGAAAAATGTGCCCTTAAAAAAATTCTCTTCTTATAGCAAAGAGAATTGGTTATTTTAAATCCATACTCTGATAAATCAGGCAAAAATCAGAAGTCTTGAAGAAGTGGAGGGAACTCCTGGAATGCTCAAATGGAATTCTGTAACAGTAAGGAGTAGAGCTGGTGTCAAACGAGGTAACACCAACCACCAAATATGTTCGAATGCGCTCTTTACGTAAGACCCACAAGCTTATTTGTGAGTCTGCTCACTTGCTGTGCTCTGACCCTCACTGTCCGTTGTGACAGACTCGCGTGCAGCTCTAACTCACATAGAAAGCAAGGAAATGATTCCAGCATTGAGGACTGAGGGTCCTTGGGAGAGAAGAGGGTTGTTTTGTTTTGTTATATGGTAGTTGTTTTCCTGGGTTAGGTCCTTGTCAACACTTTCAAACACCCAGAGGCTGCTTCCTTTCAGTTGGTCTGTTTCTCTGGGGCTGCAGACAGAGCCTTTCCCGGAGGGGGAGGGAACAGGCATCTCTGAGGACCTGCCCTGCCCAAGGAGAGACAGCAGGACAGATGGTAGTGGACACGTAGAGGGCACTTTGTAGGGATGCTGGCCCCGTGCAGACTTCCTGAGCTGCAGTTCCGTGTCCCTCCTCTGCCAAGGCAGCCGGGGGGAGTCTGATGACTTGGCCTGGAACCAGTGGGCGTGTAGCCAAAGGGCAGTAAATCAAAGTGAAAAAGAGGTGATATTTTAAAAGCAAACAAGGTTTTTGTTTGTTTGTTTTAGAGGAGGAAAGAGAAATACGTTATTGTAATGGTAAAAGGGTAGATATAAAACAACACTGCCATGGAACAGTTTCAAGATATTTGTTTGGAAAAGCCCTTTCTTTAATGAGTATGCTCTATTCTTACTAAGTAAGATTCACAATCTTTTTCTAAATGGGGATGGGGAATGTGTAAATTTTGGCTTTACCTTGAAATCTGTAATACAGTGTTAGTGAGATTCTTAGTGTTTTAAAATAAACAGAGTACTTTTGTCCATAATCTCCACAGGGGGATTGAAATGTTTTCTGTGTAAAATTTCTGGCTCCAAATCTTTCTCTCTTATCCTGATTCAAGTCCTGTTTTTGCTGTCCTTGGTCAGCTTTTTCACCTAGACACTCACACATGAAAAAGTATTTATAAATTCTCACCTCCTGCAATCAGCTGAGAATGGCTCTGAGTCTGCAGAGAAAGGCTCTTGGGGAAGTCAGAACTGGGCCTCAGGAAGCAGTATTATGGGTGTAGACCGCTGGGGACACATAGGCATTCATTTGTTGTGATAAGAGCTTTAATAGTTTTTAATTATAAGTGTAAAAAGTTTCAGGACTATAAAAATGAAAAAGATGTCCTAGTTCAGTGGTTGGCAAACTGTGGCTCGCGAGCCACATGTGGCTCTTTGGCCCCTTGAGTGTGGCTCTTCCACAAAACCACGTGCAGGCGTGCATGTACAGTGCGATTGAAACTTCGTGGCCCATGCGCAGAAGTCGATTTTCTACTCTCAAAAGAAATTTCAATCATTGTACTGTTGATATTTGGCTCTGTTGACTAATGAGTTTGCCAACTACTGCCCTAGTTGGTTTGGCTCAGTGGATAGAGTGTGCCTGTGCACTGAAAGGTCCTGGGTTTGATTCTAGTCAAGGGTATATACCTTGGTTGCAGGCTCCTTTCTGGCCAGGGCCTGTGCAGGAGGCAACCAATCCATATGTTTCTCTCACATCATTATTTCTATCTTTCCTTGTCTCTTTCACTCTCTCTAAAAATCAATGGGAAAATATCTCTTCAGGTGAGAATTGAAAAGAAAAAGAAAGGAAAATAATATCATGAGCACTCACTCACCACCCTAATCTATAATAATAAATCATAATATGCTAATTACACCAGACGTCATTTGGGACGACCTTCTGGACAAAACGGGGCTGCAAGGGAAGCCCGTGTCCCGGGTGCCAGAGGGAAGCCACTGCTGGTAGCGGGTGGGGTGGGGCGGGAGGTGGGGGGAGGTGGGGAGGAAGGCCTACTCTTACACAAATTTTGTACATTGGGCCTCTAGTTAAGAAATAAGGCATTATACTTAATAAGGGGAAAGTACCAAGTCACTAAAGCATAAACTGAAAACAATATGTGATAGTGGAAAGGATGCTAGCTTTATTGTGCTTTCAAACTCATCAGCAACATTTATTGAGCTCTTGTTGGTGCTAGGCACTGAGATGGGAGATGAAAGATACTCTTGCTGACTCCGACATGACGAGAGACTCACAAGAAGAAACACAACAAGATAATACTCTCTGAAGTGCTATGACAGACAGAAGCTCTGGAAACTGAGGCCACAAAGGAAAATTAACACAGAGTGAAAGGTGGGATGGGAGTGGTAGTCAGAAAAGGCTTCTCAGGGAAAGTGACTCTTGAGCTGCTCTGGAAGGAGAAGGCAGAGGGGCTCACTCAGGAGAGGAAGAGTGGGTCTGACAGGGAAGCAGCCTTTGCAGAGTCTCGGAGGTGGGCCAAGCACGCGCACACAGGGCAACTGCTGAAGCTTTCCTTGGCTGGAGTAGGCTATGCTAGGAGCTGGGACTTTCAGGAGGGATTCAAGTGATCACATCTGCTTTTTAAATAGGCACGCTGCTCAGAGACTAAGGTGGCCTGGAAGCCTCTGAGGAGGGCTTCAGCGGCTCTGTGAACCCTCATTTGAAATTGTATGCAATATGGTGTGTGTGTGTGTGTGTGTGTGTGTGTGTGTGTGTGTGTTCCCCTGGGAAGGTACAGCTCTTTCCTTCCATCCTGAACTTTTGCATAACTCTCTGGGTGAAGACCTCTACTAAGACAGAGGGGGCTGTCAGGTGGGAAGGTTATTGCAATAACTAAATGACAAGCAATGAAGCCCTGGACTGAGAAAGTTTCCCTAGGGATGGGAGGCAAGGACAATTTCAGGAATGATGGAGAGATGGTGTTGACAGGATCTGTCATCTGGTAGATTTGCAGGGGGAAGAAGAGGGAGCAGTCCAGGCTTCTCAAATTCCAATGTTCCATGAGTGATCTGGGGATGCTGCTAACACGTAGATTCTGACTTGTAGGTATGGGAGGAGCCAGAGATCTCACATCAATAAAAATTCCCCAGAGATGGTGATGTGATTCTGTGCTCAGGAATTATGTTTTGGGTAGCAAGGGTGACACTAACATACTCTAGGTCCAGGATTTTCAACCCCACTAAATTTTTTTTTTCTTTTATTAACTTCAGAGAGGAAGGGGGAGGGAGAGAGAAATAGAAACATCGATGATGAGAGAGAATCATGGATCAGCTTCCTCCTGCAAGCACCACACTGGGGATCTAGCCCACAGCCTAACCCGTGACCCTCTGGTTCATAGGTTGATGATCAACCACTGAGCCATGCTGGTTTGGGCTCAACCTCAGTTTTTGACATTTTGAATCACATAACTATCTATTATGGGGTGGGTGGGAGACATCCTGTGTATTGTAGGACATAGAGCAACACCCCCAGATGACAGTATCAACCCAATGGAACAGCCAAAAATGTCTCCAGACATGGGGGAGGGGGACATGTAGGTGATGATGGGGGCACTGCTCTACAGTGCTTCAGAACCCTGCTAAATGTTAAAGTCATCTGGGCTGCTTTAGGAGCGATCAATACCTGGCCTCACCCAGACTGATTATATTCTAATCCCTGGTGGGGGAGGAGGAGGATGACCCCCGGCAGCTTTAGGAAAGGTCTTCTGGTTTCAGGCTGCAGCACCTCACCTGGAGTCAGCTGTGCCTGGAACAGGAAACTGCCTGTGGAGAGCAATGTGGGTGGGGAGGCAGAGGTAGGGGTAGAGATAAGACTCCCAGATTTAAATGTTCAGGAACTTGATATGCCTGGAGGTTATTTAGATGGAGATGCTCACTTCCGATTTTCTTGGTCCCTGACAAGCTGGGTGTCCTTGGGCCAGTTAAATATATTTCCAGTTTTTTTTATTTTCCTTATCTGTCAACATGACAATATCTATCTGAAGAGTTGATGAAAATGTAAACTTTATTAATGAATATGGAAGAAAATAAAACCTATCTCATAAAATACACACACACACACACACACACACACACACACCTGGAGGTAGACCTTTAGAATTTCATTTGAAAAATCATATTTGGAAAATTTGGGGGAAATGGGACAATATTTCATAATATCAGGACATGGGGTCATTTTTGGGAGAAAAGCACAAAAAACACAAATTGTAATTGATAAATTCAAGTAAATTAAAATTTTAGCATATCAAAAGGCACCATCAGCAAAGTTAAAAAACAAACTGAAAAAAACATTTGCATTGCATAAAATGACCAAGTTTTAGTACAAAATATATGCAATAAACTCCTAAAAATCAAGAAGAAGAAGACAAACAACCCAAGAGGAAATATGCAGAAGATGTAAATAGGCAAGACACAGAAAGGGAGTTGTAATGGTCAATAAACATAGTACAGTGGTGGGCAAAAGATTTACAGTTGTTCATATGAAAAAAAACATGCTGGTTATGGTTATTACAATAGCTTTATTAACTCAAAAGAATGTCACAATGCAACTGTAAACCTACTTTTGCCAATTCAGTATAAGATGCTCAA
>JAAGEH010000040.1:1205095-1254899 GCA_011751065.1 Lasiurus cinereus
AATGCAACTGTAAACCTACTTTTGCCAATTCAGTATAAGATGCTCAACTTTCTCAGTTATCAGGCAAATAAAAGTTAGTTGGGACAAAAGATCCATCCAAAATATCCATCAATAGGAGAATAAATAAATAAATCAGCTCCTTTTTAATATAATGAAATATTGGGTACTTTTATGAAAATAAACTAGAGCTTTAAGTATTAAATAAATATCAAAGGTGATCCTGCACAGAAATATGCAGTGTTTATTAAATAAGTTAGTTAAAGTGTTTAAAATAGGAAACAATACTATATTTTAGTTAAATTATATGCATTGTTAGTTTAAAAATAAACAAATATATGTATGGGAATATTAAAAACCAAATTCAGAAGGGAGGGAGAGAAATGAGATTGGGGAAGGTCATAGGGCTGAGAAGTTGAATAATTATTTCAACAGCTAGGGAGTGACAGAACCTGGATTTCACTCCAGTAAAAGTATAGAAAAAAAAAGTATATTTTTGTATACTTTTACTTCTAACCTATCTATACTTTGCTGTTTTCTACTTGTTCGTTTCATTCATTCATTCATTCATTTGTTCATTCATCCATTTGCCAGAAACCAAACATTGTCTCACTAATAGAAAGATGTGGACAGGAGGCCAGAAGGTTCGTCAACCTTAATTGCTCTGAAAGGTCAGAGCTATTCACTCACTGTTTAGTTGAAACATTGTTAGCTGAAGCAGCCTCTACCTGTTAGTTTCATGTAAACTTCTGTTCTTGTAATTTCCTGCCTAAAGGCTATGGGTGTGTCCCAAAGTCTTAATAAAAGGGAGAAAAAGGCCAGAGCAAGGGGTAGTCTTTTCCACTAGAGGAAGGCTCCCACCTGGCCCCCCAATATCGCCAAATTAATACTTTTCTAGTTCTCTCTTTTCATTTACATGTCGCCTCCTCCAGAACCTGAACCCTGAACTGTGAACCCTGAACCACGTGGGACGTGAAAGAGGTTCCCACATTTATTTATTTCTCTCTGGTTTTATTTGAGCATATTTTTTGTTATCCCATTTTATTTTATTTTTTCATTTAAGTAACTCATGCCTTAAAATTTTATTTAGTTGTGACCTTAGGGTTTATAATATACACTTGAAAATAATTTGTTCGTCCTCAAAAAATAGTAATATCCAATGTAGTATAAGGAACTTACATAACAGTATAGCCTCAATTCCTGGTTACTATAGCCTTTGTGCTATTGTTGTCATATATTTTACCTTTATGCAAGTCTTCAATATAGAATACATTATTACAATTACTCAAACATTAAATTTCCTTTTATAGCAGTTACAATAAAAACTTTTATTTTAATTCATGTTTCTATTATTTCTAATTCTGTTCATTTCTTTTTGTAGATCTGAGTTTCTGACCTATATTATATTCCTTCTGATGAAGAGCTTCTTTAAACATTTCTTATAGAGTTGGATGCTGGCAATGGTTTAGACTAGGACCAGCCCCCATCTCTCCCTTTCTGCAGCCCCCAGGGTTTCAAATTCATTCTGCTTTTACACTTGGCCTTTAGCAATTCATTAAATATTTATAGTTGAATTTTCTTATTGGCCTCTATGGGCTGTGATGACATCTGCCCTAGATAAGGAAAAGCTTGAGTTCCGCTTCTTCTTGCCAGCACCTGTCTCTTTGAAGATTTCTTGTTTGATCTTCTGACCTTAGTTCTCAAAGAGGTTCAAGAAAAGTCATTGATTTGCAGTTTGTCCATCATTTTCCTTGTTGTAAGGGTGGCTTTCTAGCTTTCTACATCTCCCTGCTGAATCTGGAAATTCAAATAATCTGTTTTTTAAATTCCTACATTTCTTCTCCTCCCCTGCCCTCAATATTCTTGATTTTTTAAAATGCTGCCCTGGCCCAAACTGGTTTGGCTCACTGGATAAAGTGTCGGTATGCGGACTGAAAGGTCCCAGGTTCGATTCTGGTCAAGGGCATGTACCTTGTTTGTGGGCACATCTCCAGTTGGGGGCATGCAGGAGGCAGCTGATCGATGTCTCTCATCGATGTTTCTAGCTCTCTGTAAAAAATCAATAAAATATATTAAAAAAAAATAAAATGCTGCCCTGCCTTTCATAATTGTTTATATTACTTCTTTCATCCACAATAGGCTTAAATGTATCTTTTTACTAATGTCTTTCAGATTTTTCTATTTCCTCTCATTCTGAGTATTCTTCCTGTATTGATTCTGCCCATCTTTCATGCTGGCCCTCATGTAGTTTAGATAGGTGCTTGATTATAGAGTTCTAATTATTTTTAATTTAATATATAAACTGAAAGGCCAGATTATTATGATCTCTGAACGCATCATAATCTGGCCACTCAGTGTATTTGTATCTCAAATGGGTACCAAAAGTATTCTAGACTTTTGCTGGAGATCAAGCAACTATTTGCTCTAAGCTTTCTGTCAGCCAGTGCAAAGGGGAAAACTGATCAGATGCATGACTTATAGTATCTTTGATATCAAATAAATGAGGTAGGTACTCAGGAAAAGTACACTGAGTGGCCAGATTATTATGTGTTCAGAGATAATCTGGCCACTCATTGTATATACTGATTTCAGAGATGAAGGGAGAGGGAGAGAGAGATTGAAACATTAATGATGACAGATAATCATTGATTGGCTGCCTCCTGCACACACCCCACTGGGGATTGAGCCCACAACCTGGGCATGTGCCCTGGCTGATAATTGAACTGACCTTTTGGTTCAACCACTGAGCAACATCGGCAGGGCACATGTAGAGTTTTGATTATGTCACTTTGAATTTTGATTTATTGTTGGCTGGGCTGTCCTTTCTATATGCCCAGGGTTGTGCAAGTATTCCTATGAATCAGAGTCTCAACTATCCTGGCCAGTCTTTATGTTTAATTCCCAAGTTGTGGTTCCTGTCTGCTGTAGGTGATATACTAGCAAATTCACACCTGCACATGATATAGTCAGAGGGTGTGCATCCTTGCAGATTATTTTCTTTCAATGCAAGCCACCTATAGACTGAACATTTCCTTGATTCTTTCTAGGATCAGTGAACAGAATTTTTTTTCATGCTTTTCAGCTCTTCAACACATTTGCTCATTGAGCAGGTGACTCAGTTCAATTCTCTCCTTCTATCTTCTCTGCTGCTCCCCTGGGCATTAAAATTCTAGCTTTTGGGCCCAGTCTGAAATCCTCATTGAATCCCTCTATTTGAAGTCTTCTCTCTTTTTTATCTTTATTTTTTTTAATTTAACAATTCTTTATTATTCAGATTATTACAATTGTACCTCTTTTTTCCCCCATAACTCCCCTCTACCCAGTTCCCACCACCTTCTGCCCTTACCTCCCCCCACTGTCCTCATCCACAGGTGTATGATTTTTGTCCACTCTCTCCCTGAACTCCCCTCACCCCTTTCCCCCTGAGAATTGTCAGTCCACTGCCTTTCTATACCTCTGATTCTATTATATTCACCAGTTTATTCTGTTCATCAGATTTTTAATTCACTTGATGTTTAGATTCACTTGTTGATAGATATGTATTTGTTGTTCATAATTTTTATCTTTACCTTTTTCTTCTTCTTCCTCTTCTTGAAGAATACCTTTCAGCATTTCATATAATACTGGTTTGGTGTTGATGAACTCCTTTAACTTTTTCTTATCTGTGAAGCTCTTTATCTGACCTTCAATTCTGAATGATAGCTTCACTGGGTAGAGTAATCTTAGTTGTAGATTCTTGCTATTCATCGCTTTGAATATTTCTTGCCACTACCATCTGGCCTGCATAGTTTCTGTTGAGAAATCAGATGACAATCGTATGGCTGCTCCCTTGTAGGTAATTAACTGTTTTTCTATTGCTGTTTTTAATATTCTCTCTTTGTCTTTTGCTTTTGGCATTTTAATTATGATGTGTCTTGGTGTGGTCTTTTGGGTTCCTTTTGTTTAGGGTTCTGTGTGCTTCCTGGATTTGTAAGTCCATTTCTTTCACCAGGTGAGGGAAATTTTCAGTCATTATTTTTTCAGATAGGTTTTCAGTGTCTTGCTCTCTCTCTCTTCTTCTGGCACCCCCATAATTCTGACATTGGTACGCTTGAATTTGTCACAGAGGCTTCTTACACTTTCTTCAAATTTTTGGATTCTTTTTTCTTTTTTCTTTTCCGTTGAGTGTGTTTTGCTTCTTTGTATTTCAAATCTTTGACTTGATTCTTGCTATTCTCCAGTCTGCTGTTGGTCTCTGTATAATATTTCTTATTTCAGTCAGTGTATGTTTAACTTCTAGTGGGTTCTTTTGCATATCCTTTAGGGTCTCACTAAATTTATTGACCTTTTCTAGGAAATTCTTGAAAAACCTTAAAACCGTGGTTTTGAACTCTATATCCAATCGTTTGCTTTTCCTCTATTTTTTTTTTTGTTTGGGATCCATTTCTTTGTCTGTATTTTCACTGCTTCCCTGAGTTGGTAGAGTAGCTTTGTGTGCTAGGTGACCTATATGGCCCAGTGGCTCAGCCTCCCCAGTTACCTGAGTTGGACACTCTTGGTGTACCCCTTTGTGGACTGTGTGTACAGCCTTGTTGTAGTTAAGACTTGGTTGTTGTTGGTATCATGTGGGGAATTGACCTCCAGTCTGATTGGCTGTGAGGATCAGCTGTGTCTATGCCAGGAAAATTTCTGTTCTGGAGACACCCTTATGGGACAAGATTTGCAAAATTGCAAAAGCCTCTGTGCTCAGCTTGGATGGGGTGGAGTCTCAGGGCAGAGCAGGCAGCCTTGGCTTCCCGTCAGCCCTGCCATAGAAGGCCCTTGGGTCTCAGTGTCCCTCAGTAATTGCTGTAAGCACCTCTGAGAGAGAGTCGCCCTTGAGTTTTGCCCACTGGCAGACAGTCCAGTTTCTCCCCGAATGAGTCTGGGTTCCCAGTATCTTGCCTGGAACTGGAGTTCAGTGCAGTCTGGAGCTTCCGTCTCCCTCCCTCTTTAGAAAGCCAGCCATGCACTCAGCTGCCTGTGTACTCAGCAGTCAGTCCTCTCGATGCACGTGTGCCTCTAGACCTCTGCCTCCACAGCTCCCCTGAGTCTCAGTGTGCTTTTCTTTTGCTGATAGTCCAGTTTCTACCCGAATGAGTTTGGGTTCCCAGAAACTTGTCTGGAACTGGAGTTCAGCACAGTTGGGAGCTTCTATCTCCCTCCCACTTTAGAAAGCCTGCTGTGCTCAACAGCCTATGCACTCAGTAGCCTGTCCTCTCTGTGTGCATGCCTTCAGACCTCTGCCTCTGCAGCTTCCCTGAGTTTCACTGTGCTTTCTCTTTTCCTGACAGTCCAGTTTCTCTCCGAATGAATCTGGGTTCCCAGAAATTTGCCCAGAACTGGAATTCAATTTTCATCTCCCTCCCACTTTAGAAAGCCAGCTACGCACGCATTCAGTTGTGTGTGTACTTAGCTGCCCATCCTCTCCATGTGCTCACATGTATCTTTACTTTAGCCTTTTGCAGCTTCTCTGATTCTCAATATGCTTTCTTCTTTCCTTCTAATTGTAGAATTTCCACTCAGCCAGCTTTCCTGTGGCTCTGGATGGTGTCCATTTTGTCTTTTAGTTGTAGTTTTGATATTATTGTGCGAGGCAACAGTTTAGGTGTTTACCTATGCCATCATCTTGGTTTTCTCCCTCTTTAAAAAAAAAAAATTTTATTGATTTTTTTACAGAGAGGAAGGGAGAAGGATAGAGAGTTAGAAACATCAATGAGAGAGAGAAACATCGATCAGCTGCCTCCTGCACACTCCTCCTGGGGATGTGCCTGCAACTAAGGTACATGCCCTTGACCGGAATCGAACCTGGGATCTTTCAGTCTGCAGGCCAACACTCTATCCACTGAGTCAAACCGGTTAGGGCTGGAGTCTTCTCTTAATATCTGAAGCCTCAGGATTTCCATCACCCATTGTTAACAAAATGTGATATTGTATACTATAATTCAACCCTGATTATTTAAACTTACATTGAAGACTCATGCCTGTTCTTGCATTTGAAAGGCCTGATTTGGTCCTAGCTGACTGGAGGAAGGAAGCAGATATCTGAGTGGCTAGGAAGGCAGCATCATCTGACATCTGCAGGAAGTAGGGCCCAGCTGTGGACCAAGTAGCCAAGTAGTCCAGAGTGACTAGAGTGTCATGCTAGTCTTAACCTTTTAAGATTATGAGGGAGCTGCTTGGCCAGAAAAATTTAGCATTCCCTCCCTCTTCATAGATGTCCACCATTAAACCCAGGATTCCTTAAAGATAATTCCCAAATCATGAGCGGAAGAAAGGGGAATATTTATTTCAAGTCTGCAACTAAGGGTGAAAGAAGGTATTTTTAAAATGTTCTCTTTATGTGGCTCATTAAAAATGTATTTTTTTCTGGGCCATTATTCAAATAGGTGTGGTGTTACTTTCATTTACTTCACAGTGATGAACAGAAAGAAAGGGCCAGTCTGATTTTAATTTGAGACATGACAAGAAAAAGGATTTGCTGTGCAGATCAAGAGAGTGACGCAAATAACTCTCTAGCTCTCACGTGCTCTTATGACCTACTTCTCCGTAAATGCCTCCTCTTTTAGTTTGCCATCCAGATGCACTGATGCATATGCACCACAAGATGGAGCCTTCAAAGCAGTTTATTTCCTAGTGTTTTCAGTCCATTTCCTTCCCCTTTGGAAAGTGAAGGTCTGGGTTTGTGAGTGTTTGGGACAGCAAAACAGAATACACAGGCCTTGAGGGGAGCTGGGGCATTGTTCTCATTGTTATACTGAAAGCCAATCTGTCATTGGCTCTATCCTGATTAACCTTGTATTAGTATTTTCCATGAAGACATACAAGGCATGCTTAGGATGACACAAGGCCAGGGAGAATAATTGGTGCATTTGGATGATATTGTAAAAATTCTAAAATCTTACAATGGGCTGCAGTCTGCACGATGAACGTGAACAGGGATAAATGTACAAGTTTACCTTTGACGGAGTAGACCTTTGGTCAGTGAAAGAGGTGGTCTGAAAATGTGTCCCAGGTAATACTAACATGACCAGGGTCACTGTGATGATTACAGCCCTGCCATCTAACACAGGGCTACTCAAGGCGTGGTCTACGGACCACCAGTTGCTTGTTAATGACTATGCTCCTGCCAGGGTGTCAATGAACTTCATCACAAAGCATGTTGTTTAAAACTTTCCTGGTGGAGGAAGCAGGGCATCAACCTATCTACCAGCATGAGCACTTCATCTCTTGAATGCCCTCTGTCCCCCTTTGGAGCAGCATTGAATTTTAAAGGTTCTTTGGTGTCAGTACTAAGCACTTAATGTTAATTGTGCTAAGTACCTTAAATGCATCATCACATTTGTATAGAGGTATAGTGTAGTTAGGGCCAGTGTAGTGGAATGTTAGTAAAGACACCTGGACCTAACTGCCTCATGTCCTCCTGTGATGGGTGATAACAATACTGTCTAACATAAAGGGTTGTCGTGGTAGATAATGCAGGTAAAGCTCATGTCCTGGAAGTGAGTGTTAGTGTGTTTCTCCTTAACACCTCTTTGAGGAAAATATTGTTGACATCCCTTTGTTTATAGATGAACTGATCAAAGTTTCAGCCATGCTTAATAGGATCCTGTGGTCCTGCAATTTCTAAGCGCCAGAGACCAGACTTAAAACCAAGGATTTTCTGATTCTAAATTGCAAACAAATGCTTATCTGTTACAGCACACGGCTAGTTCTTGGTTGGACTAGACCAGTGGCTTTTAATTTTTTTGACTGAAGCTCTATGGTGATCATAACCTAACAGATATACATACACACACACACACACACACACACAGTCTGAAACAAAGGTTCCATGAAATAATACGTACCCTTCATAAATGCAATGCACTCTGATATTTTCTATCTTATTCTATTTCATTTTAAAAGAAAAAGCTGGTGGTGTCCTACTGAATTGAATTCCTGGCCCACGAATGAGCTGTAACCCACAACTTGAAGACATTGTGCCAGCTATTTCTATGGACTCTTTTGTTTTAATGTTCTCTGATTTTCCTAACAAAACAAAACAAAACACACAAACAATAGCCTTCAAACTCATTTTTTTCTTTTCTTTTTAAAAAAATATATTTTATTGATTTTTTACAGAAAGGAGAGAGAGACATTGATCAGCTGCCTCCTGCACACCTCCCACTGGGAATGCGCCCACAACCAAAGCACATTCCCTTGACCGGAATCGAACCTGGGACCCCCCAGTCCGCAGGCCGACGCTCTATCCACTGAGGCAAACCGGTCTCGGCAAACCCATTTTTTCTTAGTTCAGAACCTGAACCATGTTGAGAGAAAGATCATTGAGGTGGGAAAGGTTCTGAAATTATTTAAGGAGCCAGCATGTTTAATCTGATTTTGAAGGAGAAGAGTTTCTAAGCAAATGATTTTACAAATTAAGCATATCATGACAACCAGTCCCTAAAGTGGGAGCATTATTCTTCAGGACTGAAAGTCTCGTGTGATGCATTATCTTACAGAGAGCTCAGTTCTATTAGGTTTTCAGATTTGGTGTGTAAAGGGAGCACCTTGCAGCATGATTGTTCCTCCACTTCCCTCATGTGAAAGGCCGGCAGGAAACTGCCCCTCCCAGGGTAAGCAGAGGAGCTCTCAGGCTCCGAGTTGGCAAGACGTTTGCACAGCTTCAAAGTGATTTCCAGGGGGGGTGAAAATCACAGACGTTTGTCTGCCTAGAGACTGGCCGGCCTTGTGGGAAAGCCCCCTGCTCCTGAGACTCTGGAGGAGGAGGAAGCACTTGCCCAGTTGTTTACCTCCCTTCTGGGCTCCAGCTGAGAGCTGGCTCTCCGTGTGAGTCAGGTCAGGAGGGAGTGAAAGGCTGGAGCAGTTCCTCCCAGGTTTCCATTGGGGCCTCCAACTGCCTGGAGCTGGAATTCCCCCTGAAAGGTGCTTACAATAGAGGTCTGCACTATCGCTGCTGGGGAGGGCATTACATTGCCACCAGTAGCGGCAGATTTGTCGGTAGTTTATTAAATTCAGGAAGGAAGGGGAAGAGAGGTGTCAAGAATGACTCAAAGGTTACATGGCTGGAAACCTGGGAGCAAAACAGGGCCACGGAGACAAAAGGGTCCAGACTGAAGTGGTATAAATGGTGGGGAGAAAGGTTGGATGCTCCTGACCATACTGCGTTTGTGGCTTCGAGTCACAGCCATGTTCATGGATGTTTGAAATGAAGCTGGAGTAGTTAGAATATATTGATCTTGCTGCTCCATTGTTTACTATCCAATGTCATATCCAGATACTTGGAGCAAAATTTGGTTCTAATTGAGAGGAAAGTGTTGGAACGTCACCGCAGTCCTGGATAACATATTAATTCATCTTCATTATCTGTTGGCATCTCAGATTGAGCTTAACGTTTAGAATGCAATTAACACATTCATTTTGGGGGTTCTTTCAGGAGACTTAAACAGGTTCATTCTGATTTCTCAGATGAGTAGAGTCCAACAGCACCCCAGTTATTCCGGAGAGTATCTGGTCTGAAGTGAGCTGAAAGGAGGGGCTGCTGAAGCAGAGGCAGTTTGGTGCACCTTGTGCCTCCGGTTGGGGAGTGGGGAGAGATGAACTGATAAACACGAGGATGAAAAAGCAGCAGTTCATATGTACCTGGTGCTCACTATGCGCTGGGTGGTATTTTTTATTGATTTCAGGGAGAAAGGAAGAAGGAGAGAGAGAGAAACATCAATGATGAGAGAGAATCACTGATGGGCTGCCTCCTGCATGCCCCCTACAGGAGATGAAGCCCACAACCTGGGCATGTGCCCTGACCAGGAATCCAACCAAGACCTCCCCAATTCCTTGGTTGACATTCAACTACTGAGCAATGCCTATCAGAGTGGTATTTTTAGCCCTATAATGTGATTATTTAATTTGCTCTTCAAGAAGCCAACTAAATACAGTAATACCTAATTACTAATACCCTCCGTTATAACAAAGGAAACAAAAGCACGGAGAGGCTAGCAGGTTGGCCCAAGGCTGCAGAGCTGGGACAGTCTGGCCACGGGCCGCACCCAGAGTATTCATAAGGAGGCATTGTCCTTGCCTGGCATGATAAGCTAGAGGAGACAGAAGCTGGAGAAACGGTTTTCTAGGAGCTAGTATTGCTTTGAGTGCCCAGGTGATAACATGTAATCCAATATTAGGGAAAGAGGCATTCTCCTCTCATTTTCCAAAGCCATAGGGAAGTCTCAGGCTCCTGGTGGCTTCCACAGTCTTGGTACCTGTGTGGTTTCTTTGCTTGATGGGTCTGAAGTAGGGACTGGAATGTTTTCTGTTTATATTGCATATTGCATTATTCTTTGTTGTGACACCCATTGAGAATCTGACATAATTGTATGGTGATATTGCTGTTTTTTTAAAATCAGAAGTTATGCTTTATGTAAGAGCACACTGAAGCATTTTACTGGAAACTTTTTCAAATATTCATTAAACTACTAACTCTAATTCAATGACAATCTAGTAGGCATACACTCCTTTTTTTAACAAGATGTAAAATAGATAAATAGATGAATAAATACATAAATAAAAAGTATGTTCAGTAGCTAGTACTTATTAAAATATCCTTCAGAACACTTCTGGGGGATAGGTCAGGAGTGTTTTCCTCATTCCATAGTTCCTGGGACAGTTTGACAAGGTAGAAATAAAATCATTTGCTGACCTGCATACCAACAGAAAAACTAGCCATTTGGAGATTACATTCTTCTAAATAATGTAGGAGAATATTGTTTCAGGCAGAGTTAATGCTCCACATGAAATAGAACAGGGTGATATGCTATTCAGTGACTGGGGGAGATAAGCCAACCTTAGCCAGGGTGGCCTTAGAAGACTTCTGAGTGACATCAGAGCTGAGACCTAAATGAGGAGGATGGGAGAGCCCTGTGCATATTTAGGGAAAAGTAAGTCAACCCGGGGAGTGCAAAGCCCTGGAATGGGCCAGGACTAGTTAAAAAGGGGACAAAAACAAGGCCAGTGCTTGTTTATTTGTAGCACTTGGCACTGTCTGAAACAATGTCACCTGTGAAATTACATTGTCTACCATGTGTATTACAGCACCTAGCATAGAGTCTGGCAGATATTAGGGATGTAGAAGTAATACTGAATGAAAGAAAAAGCATGCTAGGTGTAGGAAAGTCTCTCCAACCCAGCTCCTGCCTCTGGAGGCGAGTTACCAGACACCCAGTGGAGGTGAAAAGACTTCCAGCAGGAATGGGACCAGTTTCAGGTTTCTGGCTGATGGGCCCCTGATTTTTCCCCTGCACCATCCTGCCCTCTGCTGCTTAACTTGTCAAGAACCTGTAAGTGTTTTAAAAAGCACAGATTCTTCCAGAGAGAATTTCTTGCTTTTGGATTTCCCATCCTAAGGTCATATTTGAAAAATCTTTGCTTCTTGTGCAAATCAACTAAAAAAAAAAAAAAAAAAGAAAAAAGAAAAGAAAATGAGGAGAAAACCAAATAGATTGTGCCTTTGTTCTAAGCATTGAAACCAATATGGGACTAGCCCAGCCAACATGGCTCAGTGGTAAGGTGTCGACCTATGAACCAGGAGGTCATAGTTCGATTACTGGTCAGGGCACATGCCTGGGTTGTGGGCTCAGTCCCCAGTAAGGGGCATACAGGAGGCAACTGATCGATGATTCTTTCTCATCATTGATGTTTCTTTCTCTCTTCCTCTCTCAAGTCAATAAAAAATATATTATAAAAAAAAGAAAGAAAAGAAAACCAATATAAGATTGCAACTCAGGAGCAAAACAAAGCCTAATGTAAAAAAAGGCAAATATGAACACATATTTCTCCCAAGAAAGTATATAAATGGCCTATAGGTAGTATATGAAAAGAGATTCAATACCATTAAGTAATGGAAACGCAAATCAAAACTATGAGGCATGAAGATTTTTTAAAAAAATTAAAAATAAAACTACCATATAATCTAGCAATCTCACTTCTGGGTATATACCTGAAATAATTGAAATCAGTATCTTGAAGAGATATCTACATTCGTATGTTTGCTGCAGCTTTATTAAAATAGCCAAGATATGAAAACATCCCAAATGTTCATTAACGGGAGATGGCACCATCTTGCAGAGGGAGGTGGATGTCTGCGGCGGTCTGAAGCCGGTGACTGGGGCACCAAATGTTCATTAACAAATGAAGAGATACAGAAAATGAGGCACATACATACAATCAAATAGTATTCAGCTTTAAAAAAGAAGGAAATCCTGCCACTTGTTTGGAAATGGATAAACCTAGAGAATGTTATGCTAACAGAAATAAGCCAATCACATGACAAATAAAGCTTGATTTTACTTATACCTGGTATCTAAAATAGTCAAAATCACAGAAGTAGAGACTACAATACTAGTTACTAAGGGCTGAAGGGCTGGGGGGAAGTAGAGTTGTTATTCAATGGGAATAAGTTTCGGTTTGTTAGAGGAATAAGTTATACAGATCTGAATACAACATGGGGCCCATGGTAACAACGTGGTATTTTTCGCTTCAAATTTTATTAAAAGGGTATGTCTCATGTTAAGGATTCTTGCTACAAACAAACAACAGAAACAAAGGGACACAAGGAAACTCTGGGAGGTGCTGGATCTGTCTGTTCCTTTGATTGTGGTGATGGTATGACAGATGCTTGCACATGTGCAAATTCATAAAACTGTACACATTACACATGTGCAGTTGCCTGTATATCAATTACACCTCCATCAAGCTGTTAAATACACACAAAACAATATGAGACCTTCAACTTGGGGTTCTGGCGACCAAAATGAAGCTAAGGATGATGACAAGTGATTGGGGACATTTATCACCCCCGGAGCCCCACCCTGGGCTGCTGGCAGTGCTCAGAGCCTAGCTCGGCCTGGCCTGCATAAGTACTTATGTGGTTTTAAGAGAGTGAGTGAAGAGTGGAAACAACATGTTCATGCTGATAATCACCTAGTACGGAAGATAATTGGCTCATGAACACTTAGAAATCAGAGAGCTTTTTGTTGGTTTGTTTGCAGGCTCACGTCTTAAATGCAGCAGACTCTAAACAAATGTCTGTTGAATTTAACAATGTACTTGTCATGGGAACATGACCTCCACTTCATGGCATCTAACTAAACTGAAACATACTTTTCATGAAAAATATTCAAAATACCAAAGTAAAATAAACAGGTCATCTATTTGTATGTCAAATATTTATATGCCATAAAAGATCTATTCATTAGAATAAGAACAAAATGGAATTTTTGGGGTCCATTAATAAAATGTAATTTTATGTAATATAGGTTATTAGAAATTATAGGGAACTGCAGAGATAAGGGATCACAGTTATATGTGCTATACTCTGAGTGTTTCTTTATCAGAATAAGAGAAATTCGCTCACCAATACATACTAACAATCATGAACCTCAGACTAGCTCTATTCTTTGCCAGTGAATGGTTTGGGAGTTATGTGACGTGTTTGTTGTTGTTACAGGTCATACAGGTGACAACGCAAACATTGCTTTTCCCTTTGACCAGCACACACAGAAGCCAGGTTGACTCCTAAGTCGCATTTGAGCAACAGGCTCCCAGCAATGCCAAGCTCTTCGCTCTGATTATTCTGAACTGGAGTCCTCTTGAGCAAGCCATGCTGGAAGCATCTGAGGAATTTTTATATGCGTTTTAGAAATTACAGGTAAATTATACGCTTTTTTATCTCTTTGCCTTTGTTATTGGAAGTGGTAATTATGATTTTTAAGTTTTATAATTAGGTTAAGGGAGGATATTTAATTTTTATTTAAATGTAGAAAATTGCTTAATGATGTAGAAAACATGCCAGAGATGGCAAAGAAAGCAGAAAAGCCCTGAGCTAAATACTTTTTAGTTTTGGTTACTGTGGAGAAGGTAAGGGGACTTATTTTCTTGCACTGGCATTTTTGCAGGTGTTTCTAAGATATTCTAGATTTGAGAGGTTTTTTTGGACAATTATCCTCAAGTTCCATAGCCCATGGGCCATACTCAGACTTGGGAATTGATCCTTAAAGCTATGGGGGAGCCCTGGAGGCTGTTAGGCAGAGGACTAGTATGATCAGTCTTAGATTTTAGAAATCATAACGGACAATTTTTTTTTACTATGGAGGCCAACAGGAGAGCGGCTGACTCCCAGTGGGCAGGACCAGACAGATGCCTGAACACCAGCTGGGAGGCTCTTGAGACAGGCTGATAGGAGATAGCTTTTAGGGGTTAGAAAGGCCAGGTCAAAAAATGTGAAAAGACTATTCAGAACATTGAGATAGTGTGAGACTGTATGTAGAGACTCAATCCCCAAATGGGAGAGGAGGTGTTTTAGTTGTTCCTTAAGTTCTGTGATTTCGAACTTGAATGACAATTTCTCATATTCTTTTGATTGCAACTTCTCAGGTTCACTTATTCACCTTCAAGCTGCAGAGCAGCAGCATTGGGACATTATAGGGGGAACTCGGGATGGGGAGTCAGAGGGTGAGGCGTGGGTTTGAGCTGGAACCCGGCTCCTCCTGTGTGTGTGCCTCAGCACTCCCTCACTCTATAAGCTAGTGCTACATGAATGTTAGTTATTATCTTGGTTTTCTTTTCCTAACAGTTCAAGTGGAAGTTCGTTTTCAATTTTTTAAAAATATATTTTATTGATTTTTTTTTTTTTTACAGAGAGGAAGGGAGAGGGATAGAGAATTAGAAACATCGACAAGAGAGAGACATCCATCAGCTGCCTCCTGCACGTCCCTACTGGGGATGTGCCTGCAACCAAGGTATGTGCCCTTGACCGGAATCGAACCTGGGATCTTTCAGTCCGCAGGCCGACACTCTATCCACTTAGCCAAACCGGTTTTGGCTCGTTTTCATTTTAAGTCACTAGGTGTTCTGACTGCTGTGGAGCTGGATGGAACATTAGGGGACCACTGAGTCCTGGCTCATGTCAGATGTGAGATAGGCCAGAAGAGTGCAGGTGAGGAGCCCAGGTCCTAACCCACTAGTGCTGTGTTCAGTGAGCAGAATGTCATTGGTCCCTAAGGTTTCTGCTGGAGGGAGGAGTACATGGTGGCCCAGAATGCCTGCTCCAAGTCCTTCATGTGTGAGTGTTCTTTCACCTCCCCACTCCTGTTTCCAAAATCTGAATATTGGAAATGATAATGGTAGGGCTGGGTGCAAGACACTATATACAGTGCCTAGTATTTTGTGAGCACTCAATATCTCAACCATAGATGTTATGTGTTCTGAGTCTGACATGCTGACGTCGTCCAGGGAGACCTACATGGCCGTTGCACATTTGGTGTCATCTCTATGTGGGTGGCATTCAGGGGCTTTATGGATCTCCCAGTTGTCATGGAGTCATAGCTTCCAGTGGCTGCTCTTGTAGTCCCCTCAGTATTGAAGACGGGGCCTCTTGGCAGCCTCAGGAGCTGTTATACACTATGTATGTATTTGATGCTAGAGAGATCATAGCTGATTGAGGAGGAACATGCAGCAGAGCTGCTTGGTCAGTAGGTGGCGTCACTGGATGAGCCCTGTTACCCTGGGAGACCTGGCTCCTCAGAAAGGGTCTGTCCATCTGGCCCCACAGACTGAAAACCAACTCCAGCAAAAGCTTCTACTACTAAAGCTTCTTATTCATTCATTCATTTATTTTTATTGTTTAAAGTTTTACAAATAGTAGTACATATGTCTCCTTTTTTTTTCCTCCCTATTGATCTCCCCCTGGCCTTCCCCACCCCCCAGTACATGGCCTCACCTGTTTCCCCCTGCCCCACCTCTCATGCCTTCCTACTGTAGCATGACAATCTGTTCATTGCTTCTTTATCTCTGTATCTGTTTTCGCGCCCCCCTTTCTCCCCCCCCCCCCAGTTCTTTTCTTTAAAAACATCTTGCCTCTGTAGGCTACAAATAAACTTATAAAAAAAGGTGTTTGAGTCCCAATTTCAATGTCCAATAGTTATGAGTCCCAGTTTCAATGTCAAACGGTTCCTTATGTGTACACATCAGCAATGGTATCTGGATGGTGGACAAATAGTGGCAATGCGGGTCCGACCCTCTTTGGTTTGGTCCTAGGCACCCTGTAGCGATGCTCAGCTGCTGACTGCTCGCATGGCAAGGCATCGTCAGCGTCTTCCATCTCTGGACTGTTTCTCCCCTTGTCTTCCTGGTTGGAGCAGACCTATCAGTTCCTCTCTGTTGCAGAAGTCCACTTGGTCTTAGAGTTGTTTTCTGAAAGTATATAAAATATTCTTGACAAAAAGTTAATAAAGGAATCTTTTCTATAAAATTGACTTGGGGTCCTTTTTATTTTTGCCCACCCGATTTTTCCTTTGGCTTATTTTGACACTATGTGTGTTTTTCATGGGTGTCTTGCTATTACTATTACAAATGAAAATTAATTTTCTAAAGTAAAAATTTTCTAAATGTAATTTATTTACCAGATATATTTCCTTACATGATATTATCCTATTATACCCCTCCCCCCTTCTTTTGATTAGTGGAGACTTTTATAAAATTTTTTAATGCAATCTTGATAACTTTAAATTTTAATTTTTTGCATACAAATATGCCTGTTTTATATTCATTGCATGTTTACCATAAGATGAACTACTAATAGAAATTTTAGTTAATACTTTAGAAACAGCTTTTTGTCCAGTACAATGAAATTTTCTTGAGTATTAACTTATTTCAATTCATCAATTTAAATTAATTTGAAAGCTTGATTACTCTTTTACTGTCAAATTTAATACTCTACCAACAACCTTAGATTACCCTGTATATATTAGTGGAAAGGTTTATTTGCATTCTTGAGTAGGCACTGAGCATTCCTAGTGCTAGGCTGAATTTAGATATAGGGCAGCTGCTGTCGGCAAGTTTCTGTCTGTTACCTGGGTCCCGATCTGTGCTGAGCGTGGGAAGCGAAGTAGCCATGGGGGCAGGAGACCTCCCTCAGAAGGGATGAGGATTCAGGGGGAGATGAGGGTCTGTGCCCCACCTCTGTTGACCCCCAAGTTCTCTCCTGATGCCCCCTCTGTGACTGTGCCTGTCTTAGGTTGTTCCTTCCCTGAGGAATCTTACCTGTTTCCAGCTAACCAGTCATCCTCCGGGGCCAAGCAGGGTGTTGTGAGGTTCAGTTCTGTCTCCATGGTAGCCTATGCTCCTACTAACGCTTCTTAATAAGTCTCCGATTTCATTCTTTCACCTGGTAATTTGAAATTAATGGCATGATATTTCCACAGAGATATATTACGAAATCACTTTCTTCTTGTTGGCTAACTAGAATTTCTATAGTTAAAATTTTTAGTATAGATTCTGAGTAAACTCAAAGTGCTTTTTTAAAAAATATATATTTGATTGATTATTTACAGAGAGGAAGGGACAGAGATAGAAAGTCAGAAACATTGATGAGAGAGAGATATCGATCAGCCGCCTCCTGCACGCCCCACTGTGGAGATGTGCCCGCAAACAAGGTACATGCCCCCAACCAGAATCGAACCTTTCAGTCCACAAGCTGACGCTCTATCCACGGAGCCAAACCGGTCTTGGCCAAAGTGCTTGTTTAAATTACTTGCCATTTGGCACCATAGCAATAGTTTCTGTGTAGTTTCTGTTTGTATTTACTTTATTTAGTACCTTAGAATCATGTAATAGCAACATACTGCCAAAGCCAGACAACACCCTTGGAAACTAGGAAACACAACGAAGACCTGGCCATTACCACAGCTGAAGGGTTCCTTCAGGGCAAGGAATTGCTAGAGTAGTTTGGCAGGCATGGCTTCACTGGTCAGTCCTATAGAAAACACAGCTGGTCTGCTCTAAAAATTATAAATTGTGGCTTTTCAGGTGATTAATTGGCACAATGTATAAATTCTGGTCATTGGATTATTTTATTCTTATTGAATTATACTTAGTCACAAAAACATTTAAGTAACTAAACAGAAAAAGAAAGATCAATAGCAAATATTATTGCTAGAATATTCTACTTTCTATGCATGGTTGATGAATGCATATTCCAATTAATTATATATCCTGATAATATGAATTAATATCATGATATAACAACTCTACTCAGATAATGAAAATCTACTCAAATACATGAAAATAAGTTTGTTTTTTCTCTGAGAAGGTATTTTAGTTTTTATAAGTATTTCAGAGACATTGATTATAAATATCACTTACCACAAAAAAGTACAGAAGATATATAGATGGGTTGAATGAATGGATGGTCCCCTAACTTGTCCAGAGAAATATGAGATGCTAATAGTTAATATTAAGTAATTAAAAATGAATCAGCCTTAAAAACTCAACAGCTATTCTATTACTCAAATGATTCAAAACCCAGAATTTCAAATTTCTTGTTCATATGTGAAACCAGAGAATAGGGATGTAATGTTTTTCATTAAGAAAGTGGAGGCTGAATAGCTAAGATTTAGAAAGAGCCTAAGTGCCCATCAGCAGATGAGTGGATTAAAAAACTGTGGTACATCTACACAATGGAATACTATGCCACTATAAAAAAGAAGGAACTTTTACCATTTGCAAAAGCATGGATGGAACTGGAGAGCATTATGCTAAGTAAAATAAGCCAGTTGGAAGAAGATAAATATCGCCTGATCTCACTCATATGTGGGATATAATGAACAACATAATTTGATGAACAAGAATAGATCCAGAGACAAATGGCAGGGGAGATAGGGTGGTGGTGGTGGTTAGAAAGCAACCAAAGGACTTGTATGTATGCATATTAGCATAACCAATAGACACAGACACTGGGGCAGTGGGGGCTTGCCTGGGGTGGGAATGGCGGGGGGTGGGGGCGTCAACTGGAGAAAAAGGAGACATGTAAAACTTTAAATAATTAAAAAAAAGAAAAAAGAATTACAGCAATAAATGAAAAGAAGAAAGAAAGTGGAAGCTGAATGACACTTGCTGTTTTAAATAAAATTGCATGATTCACATCTGAAGTTATCTGATGTTTCAGAGAAGGCATTCCTGAAGAACATATTAAGTGATAACACTTATCTATCATCTATTAAGAAAGTCTCTGGAATAAGTTAAAAGAAAGTATTAAGTAATATGAGGCTTAGTTAAGTGTTGCTATAAATTTATGATAATCATCTAAAATTTCTTTCTTTATTTTGTTGTTATGAAATCCAGGTGCAAACAGCTTTCATGCTGTGTTTATTGTCTTTAACCTGGTACAACAGAGCTATGTATGATAGGCAGTGTTTCCCGACAGCTTTTTTTTTGGCTCCTCTATGCCGTGTCAAAACTCTCCCTCCTGACCTGCATCCAGGGAGTTTGTATTCTCTAAGATTTCAATATTAATTAATAAAAAAGCATTTCCATGGATATTTTTTTCAGATGGCATCTTCTTCTTCAACATTGAAGAGAAAAGCAGTTTTCCAAAGGTCTTTGAAGGGGGAGTTCTGGCAAAGATGCAAGGCCAGGCAAACCCCTTCTAATTCTACAAAATTTTCCCTGAATGGGTGATGCAGGTGCTGGTTCACGAGGCAAACCATACAGAGGCACCTTTAACCGAGGCCCCTGGTGTCCCAGTAGCAATTGTGGTTTTGTTCTTATAAGTGTACAACCAACTTTCTGCTCTTTAGTCCTACCACTTTGATAGGGAAGGAAATCGAATCTAAAGGAAGATGAACACTTAATTAGTTGTTCCTTAAGGCCCAGAACAGAAGGATCCATGCTCTGGCTTGGTTCTGGCTGCTGTGGGGCTTCCTAAGATCTGAGGTGGGAACAGGCTGAGAGAGAGGAGATCCAGTGCCACTTGTCTCTTAGTCATAACGGGTAGCTGGATTCCTGAGACATGCTCCTCCCAAAGAGAATGGCAGTGCAGAGTGTTGTGTATCACCCTAGGTCACCATTTCCATGATGTGATGCAGATAAAATATCTTTCTTACAGAGTTCCTCAAGATTTAAGAGCCCAGCACATTTTATTTTATTTTTAATATATTTTATTGATGTTTTGTTTTTTGTTTTTTACAGAGAAGAAGGGAGAGAAATAGTGAGAGATATCGATGAGAGAGAAACATTGATCAGCTGCCTCCTGCACACCTCCCACCGGGGATATGCCCACAACCAAGGTACGTGCCCTTGACTGGAATTGAACCTGGGACCCTTCAGTCCATAGGCTGACGCTCTATCCACTGAGCCAAACCAGTTTTGGCAAGCCCAGCACATTTTAAATGCCTTACAAGTGTTTGCTGTTGTTGTTGTTATTATTATTATTGACACCCAAATGTTCGCTTCCTGGCACTAAGTCCCATACATTTGTCTAATAAATGGAATAAGCAGTAATACTGATTATTCCAGTAAAATATGAGTAAACTCATCTCTGGAGGAACTCCCTCAAGTTAGGTTGATGTAAGAGATTTGGTGGCCCAGAGCTTTCTGCACAGAAGCAGAGCACCTAGAACATTTCCCACCAGGTCTCCTGTGGGTGGGGCTTCGTTCCTGTCCTGGTATTGGTGGTTGATGCCAGGAATGTCAGAACTGGTCATTGAAGGGAACAGAAATCACTGGAGAGATTTAAAGCAGTGATCCTCAATCTCTGTCATTCTTCCCATAAGAGAGGGACTTAGAGATACTTGGATGCCTTCAGAGGGCCCTGAGCTTGCCTTTCTAGAGGTAGGCCAGGAAGCTAAAGTTTACCAATAGGTCCTCTGCATTCCTCTTTTCAATCACTCAGAGGACAAGTCACATTTTTTTAGGTTGGGTTCTCTCAGATGAGTGATGTCCATTTCCAAGGCAAAGCCCCACTGTCTCCTCCTGGGGGAGGACTGGCCAGAGCAGGTGCCTGTCAGATCAAAGCCATTCACCTTGAGGAACTCCACCCATAGCTGCTTTATTTTGGCTTTTCTTCATCAGAGTTGTCTTAGCACAGTCCCTTTTCTCCTGTTTGATCTGTGGTTTGTAACCTGAGTTGGACCCACGGAAGTTGTGGGGTAGGGGGTATAAAGAACCAGTGCTGAGTTCAGAGCCACTTCTATTTCCCTGGATTCTGGGCCTTGGTCCCATTGTTTCAAAGAAATAAAGGACAAGATAAGAGATTTACTGCTGACAAATTATTTACACAGGGCTCCAACCAGCAACTACTACCAGTCACAGGGAAAAGACAACCTTACAGATCAGGTAAAGTGTCTTTAATTGACTAACAGAGTGCGAAGGTTCTCACGACCTGAGGCCTCTGAGGGGAGTACAGGCTGAGGCAAGTGGTGGCTGTAAATTCCTCACAGCCTCACCCTGGTTTGACCCTAGTTCGAGCCCAGGGAATGACCAGTTCACCTGCTAGTGGTGACTGCAGCTTTAGACCCATCTTAGCTTGTGTGTTCCTTGATTTTCTTATAGTTGATTTGAATACTTAAATTCCTGTAGCTCAAAGAGCATTCTGACTTTGCTTCTCCAAAAATAAATACATATTTAAGTAAAAAAACCCCACAACAACACAATATAAGCAATTATTTTATCTCCTTGGAGTTAAATGCCTGTTTGATAAATGTTGTCAAACTTTCTTTTAGTCACAGAATGTACTTTTGTTATTCATCAGTTAAGGTCATTGGGCATATAGAGGGATGTCCACATTTTCATTATATTCTGCTAAAAGGGCCAATTTAATATGAGCATCAATATCTCAGCAATATTTTACAGCTTCAGATCCAAATAGCTTTCAGGAAAGTACAAAAGGCTTTATTTTTACAGCATAATTCAAAGCTTACCCAGGTTACAGGCATTTCATTTATTATCAAGAAGCTTCCTGAGGGAAAGTAAAATAAAAAGGTAGGCATACAGACATCCATAACTTAACCTTTTAACAGGTGGAATGGAGAAGACAAAACGTTCCTACTGGTTTTGAGGTAGTTATTTTTAGTGTAATGGTCTTTGAATGCAATAATCAATGGGAAGCTAGACCTCATTTTGTATATTCAGGAATAAAAATACCACTCTGTGTGGGAGAAGGGTCAATGATAATCATAGATTTGAGAATGTTTCATAAAATTTTGTGGTCCTCTAAAGCATTTCTGTCAAATCTTTTTTTAAAAATAAATCTTTATTGTTCAGATTATTACAATTGTTCCTCTTTCCCCCCACCATAGCTCCCCTCCACCTGACTCCCACCCCACCTTCTGCCCTTACCTCCCCTCCCCATTGTCCTCATCCATAAGTGTATGATTTTTGTTCAGTCTCTCCCTGAACTCCCCCCCACCTCATTCCCCCTGAGAATTATCAGTCCACTCCTTTTCTATGCCCCTAATTCTATTATATTCACCAGTTTATTTTGTTCATCAGATTTTCAATTCACTTGATTTTTAGATTCACTTGTTGATAGATCCGTATTTGTTGTTCATAATTTTTACCTTTATCATTTTCTTCTTCTTCCTCTTCTTAGAGAATATCTTTCAGCATTTCATATAATACTGATTTGGTGCTGATGAACTCCTTTAGTTTTTTTTTTATCTGTGAGGAACTTCTTTATTTGACCTTCAATTCTGAATGATAGCTTTGCTGAGTAGAGTAATCTTGGTTGTAGGTTCTTGCTATTCATCACTTTTTTTTTGATATTCTTCTTTTTTAATATACTGATATCATTTTTTAAAATTAAATATTTATTGTTCAGATTATTACATTTGTTTCTCTTTTTCCCCCTCCATAGCTCCCCTCCATCCAGCTCCCACCATTTCCTCTACCCTTACCTCCTCCCCATTGACCTCATCTATAGGTGTACGATTTTTGTCCAGTCTCTCCCTGCACCCCCCTCACCCTTTTCCCCTTGAGAATTGTCATCCACTCCCTTTTGTGCTCCTGATTCTATTATATTCACCAGTTTATTCTGTTGATCAGATTTTTAATTCACTTAATTTTTAGATTCATTTGTTGATAGATATGTATTTGTTGTTCATAATTTTTATCTTTACCTTTCTCTTCTTCTTATTATTAAAGAGTACCTTTCAGCATTTCATATAATACTAGTTTGGTGGTGATGAACTCCTTTAGCTTTTTCTTATCTGTGAAGCTCTTTATCTGCCCTTCAATTCTGAATGATAGCTTTGCTGGATAGAGTATTCTTGGTTGTAGGTTCTTGCTATTCATCACTTTGAATATTTCTTGCCACTACTGTCTGGTCTGCATCGTTTCTGTTGAGAAATCAGCTGACAATCATATGGATTTTCCCTTGTAAGTAATTAACTGTTTTCTCTTGCTGTTTTTAATATTCTTTGTCCTTTCCTCTTAGTATTTTAATTATGATGTGGCTTGGTGTGCCCCTCTTTGGATTCCTTTTGTTTCAGGTTCTGTGTACTTCCTGGACTTGTAAGTCTATTTCTTTCACCAGATTGGGAAAAGTTTTCAGTCATTATTTCTTCAAATAGGTTTTCAGTATCTTGCTCTCTCTCTTCTGGCACCCCCAAAAATCTAATGTTGGTACGCTTGAAGTTGTCCCAGAGGCTTCTTACACTATCTTCACATTTTTGGATTCATTTTTCTTTTTGCTTTTCTAGTTGATTGTTTTCTGCTTCTTTGTATTTCAGATCTTTGACTTGATTCTTGTGTTCTTCTAGTCTGCTGTTAGGTCTTTGTATAATATTTTTATTTTATTTCAGTCAGTGTATGTTTAATTTCTAGTTGGTCCTTTTTCATCTCCTTTTGGGTCTCACTAAATTTATCCATTTTTTTTTCCCAGGAAATTCTTGAAAAACCTTATAACCATGGTTTTGAACTCTATATCCAGTCATTTGTTTTCCTCCATTTCTTTCATTTGTGATCTGTCCTTTTGTTTCTGCATATTTCACTGCTTCCCTGAGTTGGAAGAGTAGCTTTGTGTGCTAGGTGTCCTATATGGCACAGTAGCTCTGCCTCCCCAGTTACCTGAGGTGGACACTGTTGGTGCACCCCTTTGTGGACTGTGTGTACAGTCTTGTTGTAGTTAATTCTTGATTGTTGTTGATATCACTGGGGGGAATTGACCTCCAAGCTAATTGGTTGTGAGGATCAGCTGTGTCTGAGCCCGGAGAACTTCTGTGCTGGACTCTGCCTTAAGACTTGCAAGATTGCAACAGCCTCTGTGCTGGGCTTGGATGTGGTGGGGTTTCAGGGCTGAGCAGAGAGCCCTGGCTTCTCATCAGCCCTGCCCTACAAGGCAGCCCCTGAGTCTCAGTGCCTCTGGGTAATTGCTGCAGCCCTCTCTGTGCGCACGCCCGCGAGTTTTCAGACCTCTGCCTTTCTGGCTTCCCTGAGTTTCTGTGTTCTCTAGGGACCCATATGAGTCTGGGTTTGCGGGTCTCACCTGAAATTTGGGTTCAGTGCAGTCGGACCTGGATTTCAGTGCTTTGGGAGGTTCTGTTTTCCTCCCGCTAGAGAAAGCCAGCAGCACAATCAGCAGTCAGTGCTCTGGGTGAGCACTTGCACATGCACTTTCGAGTGCCCTAGACCTCTGTCTTTTGTGGCTTCCCTAAGTTTCCCTGCACTCCTTTCTTTTCACAACCATCCAGACTCCCCCATATGAGTCTCACCCGGAACTGGGGTTCAGTACAGTCAGGATTTTGCGTCGTCTCCCTCCCGCTAGAGGAAGCCAGCCAGACCCTCCTCTGCCTGTCCTCTCCACAAGTGTGTCTCCATACCTCAGCTTTTTACAGCTCCTCTGAGTCTTTGTGAGTCCCTTTCTTTACTTCTATTTGTAGAATTTTCACTCAGCCAGCTTTCCTGTGGTTCTGGATGGTGTCTGTTCTGTCTTTTAGTTCTAATTTTGAAATTATTGTGTGAGGCAGCAGTTTAGGTGTTCACCTATGCCGCCATCTTGGTTCTCTCTGTCAAATCTTTAGGAGAGATGTTTGTGGTTGGTATGATCTCTTTGTTTCATTATATCAGGCATTTCCCAAATATCCACACATACATTGCATGCATATCCCATGTATGTGGGTACTGGTGGTGAGGGAGGTGGAGGAAATTGTTTCTAGCTTAATGCCTGGCAGGTATATGTAGTACTCTCAGATAATTTTGGCTGAACATAACTGAAACATAAAATATAGACTTGACTATGCTTCTTTCTTACGAAAATGTGAATGTATAGTCCAGGCTGATCTAGTTCATTTGCAATGCTGAGACCCAAGATTCCTCCATCTTTTCACTCTGCTGTGAATGGCTTCCATTCTCAAGGTCATCCTGTGATCCTAGATGGTTGCAGGAGTTCCAGGCATTGAACCACATCTTAGGAAGAAATGAAGAAGAAGGGTTTGGGGAAAAAGGGGCCCTTCCCTATTCCGGAGTCTTTCTGAAAGAACCATACAACTGTACTGCTTCCAGTTCAGTGGTTAGAACAGTGACATGGGCAAGGTGGCTGCAAAAGAGACTGGAAAAATCTGCTTGGCTTACAAAAAAAAAAAAAAAAGCCAGAATCCTTTTACTAAAAGGAAGAAAATATTGGATTTTAAGATAGAGCTAGCAATCCCTTGTATATGGCTCAAAAAATACTTGTTGAATTGAATTGGACCCATGGCCAGAACTGGTGCACATGAGATATTTTGTTGATTGATATCTCAGTAGGAGGCTTCTATACCTCACAGTATGATTCATATGGGAATTAGGAGAGAGAGCACTGGTTCTGGACACATATTGGACTGGCCTTGTCTTACTATAGGCAAGGGCACTAAAACCCTTGTGCTCTTTTATCCTTCAGGAAGTTGGGCGTGAACATTAATAGTGTGAGACAAATACTTCAGGTTCCTTAAGATGAAAATCAAATGCTCTGACGATGAGTGAGAAGGAGCAGAGGATACCTCATTTCCTTTATATAGCCAATACCTGGGATGAAACCTAGGGGAGACTCCTGATTCCTCATCAATTCAGAAATCATTGACATTAGCTGTGGCTCCACCATTTATTTCCTATATGACTGAGGATAAGTTATTCAACAACACTAAGCCCTCATCTTTAAACTGAGGACCATAAACCTTCCTACTTTCCAGACTGTTAGGAGAATTAAGAAAAGAAAAAACAAAAAACAAAAAAACAAGTGTAAGAGCCTTGCTTAGTGCCTGGCACATATAAAGTACTCGGTAAATATTAATTGTAATTATCAATAATGCAAAGAGCAGAACCAAAATCTTTTTTTAAAAATATATTTTATTGATTTTTCACAGAGAGGAAGGGAGAGGGATAGAGAGCTAGAAACATCAATGAGAGAGAAACATCGATCAGCTGCCTCCTGCACACCTCCTACTGGGGATGTGCTCGCAACCAAGGTACATGCCCTTGACCGGAATGGAACCTGGGACCTTTCAGTCCACAGGTTGTCGCTCTATCCACTGAGCCAAACCAGTTCGGCAGAACCAAAATGTTAACAGGTGGAAAATTTAATGACCCAAATGCTTTTAATCCTGGGTTGTCTTGAGGGAGGAAAGAGGAATCCTGGTACATATATATCATAGTATTAATCCTCATGGAATGTTGTCATCATTTTTTAGAAAACAATTTGTATCTAGTGTTCTGGGTATCTTTTGTTACATATAGTTTGGAGTATTTATCAAAATGTTCTTAGCTATTTTTCAAACAAATAAGCAAACACACAGAACATACCTTTGCACAGAAACCTAAAGGCCAAAACGTGTTGAAAAGGAAAATGGGCTTTGCGATCTAGATTAAATAATACAGTGTTACCTCGAGATACGAGTGCCCTAACATACGAGATTTTTGAGATATGAGCTGTCGAGCGAGTGATTTTTGCTTTGAAATAAGAGCAACATTTGAGATAGGAGTAATTGCGCTGATCGGCCGGCTGAACATGACCCACCACCAGTTTACCGTGACTCGAGCGTCTCATAGTTTCCCACGCCTCAAGGTTGTGGAACGAATTAAACTCGTATCTCCAGGTACCACTGTACATGCTTATTCACAAATTCTGTTTTCACCCTGCTCAACACCATTTTAAAATAGAAACCAGAAAGAATGCCATTAGGCCCAACAGAAATCTAAATATAACTGAAGTTTGGAAGTGACTCATGATGTGAGTCTAGGAGAGAAGGATTCCTTTGAAACTTGTGCTGCTGCTGTTGCTGCTGGAAATAGTACCTCCTCAGTCTCCTGTGGCCTCGACAGGTTGAGTGGCGGCTATCTCTGTATTATGGAGGACATTTGTTGCTTTGTTTGTCAACCTTCCAGTCTTCCCTTTCTGCCTGTCAGTGCTGTCCCTTCCCTTAGAGAAGGGTTAGATGTGGGAGCTCTGTGGAGGCCCTGCCTGGAACATGCACAACACCCTCTCCCACACCACCTTTCTTTGTTGGGGTGCTAATTCCTCATCCTCATTTCTGTCTCTCTGTAAACCTCATTTGCTGGTCTAATTGTCCCCAGGAAAGTCTCTGCATTTCCACAGCAAACATCATGCTTGTGATTACTTCTTTAGAGCAAATCTTCCCTGGGAATTCTGGGCCACAGGGATTGTGTCTTCCTGTTCATGGCTGTGTCCCAGGCCCAGACTAATGCCAGACACATAATAGCTGCTTAATAAATATTTGTTCATTCTCTGAGAGATGCAGCCCCTCCTCTCCCACTACCATAGGCAGGTTCTCAGGATTCAGAACCTCTGAACAGTTGCCTTTATGGAACTGCAGGTGTTAGGCCTGAAGGGCTGGTAAGATCAATTACTTTATTCCATCCATTTTTTTTCTTTATTAAGATATTACATATGTGTCCTTATTCCCCCTCTTATCCCTCCCCCCACTTCCCCACTCATGCCCTCACCCCCCTAGTGTCTGTGTCCATTGGTTAGGCTTATATGCATGTATACAAGTCCTTTGGTTGATCTCTCCCCCTTACCCCTCTCCTCCCCTACCTTCCCTCTGAGGTTTGACGATCTGATTGATGTTTCTCTGTCTCTGAATCCATTTTTGTTCATCAGTTTATGTTGTTCATTATATTCCACAAATGAGTGAAGTCATGTGAATTTATCTTTCTCCAACTGGCTTATTTTGCTTAGCATAATGGTCTCCAGTTCCATCCGTGCTGTTGCAAATGGTACAAATTCCTTCCTTTTTACTGCAGTGTAGTATTCCATTGTGTAGATGTACCACAATTTTTTAATCCACTCATCTGCTGATTGGCACTTAGGCTGTTTCCAAATCTTAGCTATGGTAAGTTGTGCTGTAATGAATATAGGGGTGCATATATCCTTTAATTCTCATCTGAGGATATATTTCCATTGATTTTTGGAGAATGGAAGGGATAGGGGAAGATATATAGAGAGGAACATCAATGTGAGAAAGACATATTAATTGGTTAATTGCCCTGACCAAGGCCAGGGATAGAGCCTGCAATTTAGATATGTGCCCTTCACTAGAATTAAATCGAAGACCATTCAGTCCATGGGCCGATGCTCTATTCATTGAGCAAAACCAGTCAGGGCTATCCCATCCTTTTTCAGATGAGTATTGGTTTGCTAGGTCTGCCAAGCAGAATACCACAAACTGGGTGGTTTAGACAAAAATTTATCGTCTCACAATTCTGGAGACCAGAACTCCAAGATCAAGGTGTCGGTAGGGCTGGTTCCTTTTGAGGGTTGTGAGGGAAGGATCCTGCCTCTTTCCTATCATCTGGTGTTTGCTGGTGATCTTTGGCATTCCTTGGCTTGAAAAAGCATCACCCCATCTCTGCCTTCATCTTCACATGATGTTCTCCCTGAGAGCAGGTCACTGTCCAAATTTCCCCTTTTTACAAGAATACCAATCATATTGGGTTAAGGCCTACCGAAAGGACCTCATTTTTTCACTTGATCATTTGCAAGGATCTTGCTTCCAAGTAAAGTTACATTCACAGGTACTGAGGTTAGGACTTTAACATCTTGTGGCGGGGCAAGATTTAGCCAATAACAATGACTAAATTCATAACACATTGTCCTCTTTACAAAAAGATGATGATAATTACCCAACATTTTTAGAGCATAAGGGTTGCATTATTTTCCTAGGTCTAGTCTTGGTGTCTTTTTTGAGCAAGAACCTTAAGACAGAGGACAACCTGGGTTACAAATTAAGGATTGGTTTGCTCAGGTAGTGGAGCTTGCTTGCGAAGTTTGGAAAATTTTCTCCATATGATGTTTTCTACTGACTGACATTAGACTCACTTGGCATATCCAAGAAGCAGAGTCACAGTAGTTCATTTGTTCTTGTGAATCAATAAACAATTATTTTAAAAAAGTGAAGTTGTCAGCAATTTAATTAAAGTCACCCACCTTTTAAAATTAGAAATAACTCAAATAACCTATTAGCAGTATGGCCCTAGGCAAGTGACATAATTGGCTGGACATCAATGCATATCCATAAAGTTCTGGCACTGGATTAGGTAACCTCAAAGGACCCTTCTGGCTGGAATCTTTTGGGAACTATGTGGTTCTTTTAGTGTTGAAAACAGATAAAAAACCTCTAAGGAATTGGACTGTGCAAGTATAAAAAGGCATAAATTATTGAAGCACTTTTTTTCTGTTCATTCTTATCTGTAGATATGAGGTGGTTCTAGTCTCAGCACCGAAGAAAGAGGCTTGATCCTTGCCTTCATCAGCTTTTATGTGCTCCGTGTCTACTCCTTAGACGCTATAGACCAGCATGTAGCACTCATGTTAACAGGGCACTATTCTCCTTGTTACCCAGTGATCACACTCTGGTGGGTTTGTGGCATCAGAATTAAAGGGGTTGAATGTATCATTTTCACTCTCAAGTTTTTTGAAGAGCTATTTCTATGAGTGTCTGACAACATATTTAAGAGCCAAATCAGAGTTTTAATTACTTGGTCCTTATACAGTTGAGCCTCTGGCTGTACTTGCTCACTCTTTATAATCTTGGCATCAAAACTCCTGCTAATAATAGCATCTTTACTATATATAGAGATTTTTAGATGCCCGTCCTTCTATTGTACTGCCTCTTACAATGCTCAATGTGTGTTAATTCTTTTTCTTTATTTTGTCATAAAACTGTGACCCTTGATTGTAGGGAGGATACAAAATAGACCAGATGCCTTAAACATGTTTGGATAAATCAGTCATCACCTTCTTTTTTTCCAAGAAAAACGAGGGAGAGTAGCTTGAGTGAGGTGTAGACTCTATTTTCCATTCAGTCTTTCCAAAGCAAACAGAAAAGGAAAAAAAGAACATCGGCTAATTGTGCTGTGTCAGTTGTGTGGTATTTGGTTTTAAAGATGCAACCCTCATTATTATGAATAACGAGGGAGGTAAAATTGTTAGTGTTCTTTCTCATTTAATATTGAGATAAAAAATAACCACTCATACACAAAAATAACCTCAGGAGAAAGAGAATTGATTAATAAACGTACTTCTAGTTTAATGGTTCAGAGGAATGTAGATTTGATATGAAGCTAGGGAGACAGCTGTCAATATAAAAGCCTTTCCCTCAAATTTAAAAATACTCAGATTTACATTTAAATGGCATGTGATTTCAGAACTTTGCTTTCTGTCCACCCTCCCCCCCCAAAAAAAAGTCTCACTCAACAATGTTACAATGAGGCAAAGAGTGGATTTGCAGTAATATCACAGTAGAGTCAGTCATTAAAGTATTTTATCTCAACATTTTGTAGTCTGTTATGTAACAGTCACTAGGTTAGGTGTTGAGTGTACATGATATCATTTAAAGCAAAAAACAAACAAAAAAGCCTTATGAGATAGGAACAATGTCAATTTATAGATAAAAATAATATCAAATTCATCCAAATATGAAATTGTATAGTTGGGATTCCAGCATGGAGAGGGACCATTTGAGTCAGGCTCTGACCTCTTTCCAGACGTTTGGGGTTCTATTAATAGGGCCAGATTTATGCAAATGCTGTTGTTACACAGCTTCCCTGGTGTGAGAGTCAGGTGAATACAAAGGCCTTGTTATGGCATCATTACTCTGAGCCAGGCCAGGATTGGTGAATTTAGAAGGATTGGAAATAATAGGCACTAAGGAGCATGCAGACATGAAGGAAATACAGTTCCTCAGAGTGCTTTTTGGAGTATTCTGAAAGTGTACTCTATCATTTTGATAAAAGAGGATAACGCAGCTGGTATGGCTCAGTAGTTGAGTGTTGACCTATAAACCAGGAAGTCATGTTTTGATTCCTGATCACGGCACATGTCTGGGGTTGCAGGCTCCGTCCCTAATAAGGGGGCATGCAGGAGGCAGTCCATTGATGATTCTCTCTCATCATAGATGGTTTTATCTCTCTCTCCCTCTCCCTTCCTCTCTGAAATAAAAATGTCTTTAAAAGAGAGAGAGAGAATAAAAGTGCCAATAGAAAGCTTATGAGTGGAATATACTGAACAACATAAACTGATGGACAAGAATATAACCAGAAACATAGAAGCATTAAGCAGATTGTCCAACCTATGAGGGAAGGCAGTGGGGGTGGGGGTGGGGGGTGGGCGGTGAGGGGGTAAGAGATTAATCAAAAGACTTGTATGCATGCTATGAGCATAACCAATGGACACAGACCATAGGGGGATGAAGACATGTGCTGTGGGGTGGGAGCAGCTGGGGAGAGGTCAATGGGGGAAAAAGGAGACTCATGTAATGCTTTAAATAATAAAGAATTTAAATGAAAATAAAAAGTCCATGAAATAATGCTATGAGGATCTTAAGGACAGAGAGAGATCCTGATATGCAAAAGTTGTTCTGATCTCTAATCTACATGACTATTGAGGGTGGAGGCTGTATCACTGGGTGAGGATTCGGGAAGACCTGTTGGAGGAAGGGGCTCATGGAATGGGCCTGAGGATGGTTAAGGTTTCAGTAAGAAGAAATGTGGGTGAGAGATGGCATTCCAAGAGAGACTGGCAAGACAGTGGTGTAAAAATGGGGTAGAGTAGCTTTGTTTAGAACAAATACTGGGTTTATAAGATTGGGGTCTGGGAGCTGGTCTCATGTTCTCTAAGAAGCCTAGGAATGGGCTTGATTTTGTCTATGAAGTTTTATTTGAAACTTGGAGTGTATGTCCATGTTTCAGTTTTCTATTGCTGCATAACAAACTACACCAAAGTAATTTAAAAAACTGACTTAAAACAACAATTTATTATTTCTCTTGATTTTGAAATCTGTGCTGGTTCAGCCAGGAACTAGAAACTTGCCATAGAACCTCAGCCAGGTGTTTGGGGCCCTATTGCCTATTTTCAGGCCCCTGATGTATTTAGTGCCTGCCCTACCACTGAGAGTTTGAGGTAACAGCCAATCTCATCAAGGGGTTTCCCATCAAAGTCTACCAGATCCACAATTCACATAGAAACTCCTGTTGCTGTCCGTATAGAACTTATACAAAAGCATAGATAGACATCTTGAGGACTAGTCTAACTCAACATAAGTAAGAATTTTCTTATATCTGGAGCTAACTATGGGCTTTGTCCTAAGTTAAGGAGTCCCCCACTTTTAGATGAATTAAAGTAGTGGATGCATAATGTTGACTCAGGGATTCTGCCAAAGCAATTCCTTCATTCTAAGACTATTACATTAGATCAGTGGTTGGCAAACTCATTAGTTAACAGAGCCAAATATCAACAGTACAATGCTTAAAATTTCTTTTGAGAGCCAAATTTTTTAAACTTAAACTTCTTCTAACACCACTTCTTCAAAATAGACTTGCCCAGGCCGTGGTATTTTGTGGAAGAGCCACACTCAAGGGGCCACACTCTCAAGCCACAGTTTGCCGACCACAGCACTAGATGATGGTCTTACGATGACTTGGAATTTACAGATCCTGAATTAGTTTTTCCCTAATGTAACAAAGTTATTGAGATAGAGAAAAACCAATGAAGTGTCTGAAAAATAGTGCACTTACTAACGGAGGCACAGAAAATGCCCATTCCCATAGAACCGTGATTAACTGGTGAGAGAATAGTTCTTCTCACCTGAGGGTGTGAGCAGAGAGAAGGAAGACATCCCTTTTCAATCACACTTTGCTTCTCTAGAAAGTGCCCAGCCTGTGTGGTGCTATTTACATATCGTAAGGAGGAAAAGAATGAATGAATATGTATGTCATTCTTACCACTGATTAATGCTGGTAATCAGTCTTGCATTAGCTACTTGCTTAACAACTTCATTAGCAGCTGGGGGGGGGTGGGAAAGGGGGAGGATGTTTCAACTTCTTTTGCATTATTTAATGGTAACCTAATTTACACTTCGTTTCTTCTCATGCTTTAAAGACATTCTTCAAAGGTATGCTAGATACCAGAAAAGTCACTGACAGCTATGCTAAAAAAAAGATGCCCTGTGGGTCACAATGAAGAGATTCTAAACTACAGGTTCCCATTTAATTTGGGATCAGAGTGCAATTGATCATCTTTGTTATAGACATGTAACAGTTGTTCACATTCAAAACTGCAGGGAAAGTTTTAGAAGTCTGGAAGTGAGAACACTGGGAAGTGATTTATTTTAGGGCAAGAGCTAATCTCTTTCCACTTTGGGTCTGGAAATTCATGGGCTTAGTTTCCTAGATAAGACTCCCTACAGCAGGGCCAACAGGGATGTGGTGGTGAGGCAATCCTAGGTGTGGCCGGTGTTATCAATAGCCCAAGGTTAAATTTGATAGACATTGATTGATCAGAACATGTTTTAGATTACTTATTATTTCTAGTTTCCCTAGAAATACAAGTAGAATTGTAGAGTTATCTCTATTCTACAATTTTAAATATGAAATGACAACTTCTTTAAATAAGAGAAAGTTATCTAAGACAAAAGATTGCTTACATTTGGTAAGAAATGTCAATCATTTATGTTGGAATTCCGTAGAAGGAGGAAAGTGATAAAAAAATACGAGAAGTAATGAATCCTCGTTCAGAGTTTATAGCCTATGTGGTTTCCCATATATGAATAAATTAATTTTGCTTATGCAATTTGAGAATGGTGTTTAAATTCACATTCTTTTCTTACGTAGTATGTTATGAATCAGTCACGTGTGTTATGGATTGCTCATTAATAATAAAATGACTAACATGATTTCTTACTAGTGTTACACTACTTTATTTCATTTAATCCTCAAAATAATATTAAAAGATATATACTATGGCCGAAACCGATTTGGCTCAGTGGATAGAGTTTTGGCCTGCAGACTGAAAGGTCCTAGGTTCAATTCAGGTCAAGGGCATGTACCTTGATTGCTTGCACATTCCCAATGGGGGGTGTGCAGGAGGCAGCTGATTGATGTTTCTGACTCTATCTCTCTCCCTTTCTGTAGAAAAATCAATTAAAAATATATTTTAAAAAAGATATATACTATGGTAACCACCCTTTCCCCCCCTCATCCCCCCCATATTGTAGATGAGGAAATGGAGACTTAGGCTGCATAATTACCCCGGTCATGCAGCTTGGAAGTGTAAATAAAGGTGGGGTTCCAATCCAGGTGTGTCCATTCCAGATCATCCCTTTAATTAGTGTGCTTCACTGGCTTTTCACATGGTGCCTTGGTAACCTCAGACTTGGACAAATTCCTGATGAGAAACTTGGTAGACACTTTCAGAAAGAAGATGGAAATGCTAGAAGCATTTTCTAATTACAGAGTAAGACATAGCTTAGAGCAGTGGTTGGCAAACTCATTAGTCAACAGACCCAAATATTAACAGTACAACAAATGAAATTTCTTTTGAGAGCTGAAAACTGACTTCTGCGCATGGGCCACGAAGTTTCAATCACACTGTACGTACGTGCGTGCCCGCACATGGTATTTTGTGGAAGAGCCACACTCAAGGGGCCAAAAACCCTCATGTGGCTCACAAGCCACAGTTTGCCAACCTGGCTTAGAGGAATTGATTCATTTATTAAAGAAATGAGTTGACAAAAATTAGTTGAAATTTTACACCTAGTTTCATTTCTTTTCCCTCTGATTTTTGCTCTGAGAGTAGAATATTTTAATATTTCTCACAAGGGTGATGTGCTATCTTTCAAATAAAAAATATATATTTTTTAAATGAGCTGCTATGTTCTTGTGTGTAGTTTATCAAAGGAAGGGCTCCAGCATTTGTTAAGGACAAACACTGTGCTAAGCAAGTTCCTTGATTTAATTCTCACCAGCACTGTGTCAGCAGGGTGTTTGTGTAGTCATTTTTCAGCTGAGGAAACCATTTCAGGGAAAGCTAAGTGCCTTCACAGAAGTTATACATACTGTAAGCCACAGAGCTGGAATTCCAACTCATGTCTGCCTTGGGCCCTTCTTAGAAATTGATTTATTATCCTTTGAAAAGTGAGAGGAATAAAATCATTTCCCCAAATAAGCAGATTCTTCATCACCTTTACAGTTCTCAGTTCCAGTGCTGAATTCCTAAGGTTGGATGTGTAGTCAATGTGAGCTCCAATTCATGTTTGAAAAAGCTGCATCAGTATGTTGTTTTAAGAACTGCCAATCTAATCAGCAAAGCTTTTGTCTAGGAAGCTGAAATCAGGGGCCTGAAGTGTCCAGATTTCCACTCTGTGTTATCTCAGTAGACACACAGCTGTAAATCAGCAGCTGCAGACATGCTCCTTTGATGATTCCCAACGTTTCCCTCCAAATGAGGGCGAAAACTAAGCAAACTGATGAGGAGTCTAGTCTAAGAAGCTAAAATGTAGGATTGATTCTGAAGGCTGAAAAGCAGGGAGGAATTAATGACTCACCTACCTGGGCAGATCTGCTCCTCCCTTGCCACTTTGGCTAAGGAAGGCTTTGGTGCCTGGTGGCATTTTGTTATCCTTTGTTAATGTGGGGCTTTGGGGACGACTGAGCTATAGAAATGAGTCCTGATACTCCTCTTAGGGTCTAGGTCAAGAGAAGTTCTAAGTCAGGTACTTTAAAACACCTGTTCCCATAAATCTGTTCAGACGATTCAAAGCGTAGGGTGGATCCAAAGCAGCTGAAGCCACAGTGGGATGGTCAGCAACTTAAATGTGTTTGTCAAGTATCAGGAACTGCTGCTTTGTCCTGCTCACTCCCCGCTTAGGCAAGCTTGGGTGTTTCTACCCCATTGCCTACCCTGGTGTTCCCTAGCTCCAGAGTCTAGGTTCCTCATTTCTGCAACAGAGCTGCAATGCCCACCTGGTTCTCTCTGAGCTTGTCTCCAGAAAACTTAGAGGCAGTTTGTCTTCTGGGAAGTGTGGTGCTCTGCCCCATCCATCCATCTCCTCACAGTCTACCCAGGGCAGGAGACATCCATCATCTGCATGGATGTGGAGAGCCCAGAATCAGATGCTCACATTCTGACAAAGGTACTGTAGAAATGGGACAGGCAATGGGAAAAGCAAGGGTTTCAGCCAGATGGACATGACTGAACTACTAGTATTTTAACTCCATCCCACAAGTCTCAGTTTCTTCACAAGAAGGAAGGGGTGAATCACTGCTGTGTAAGGTTGTTGGAAGGTCATAGTCAATGTATGTAAAGCATCAGGGGTAATGTCTGGCAAGTATTAGCTGTTTCATAACTGGTAGTGTTTATTATGTCTTTCAGTGAACTATTTGGACTTGGGAAAGAAAAATCTAAGTAGAGATTCTTACGCCTCTGGGTGCTTTGTAATATTGAAAACAAATCAGGACTCACGTTCTCCTGCACCAGCCCAGTGGTAATCTTTGAAGAACACCTATCTTGGTTTTGATGAGATCTCATATTTTTTAGGTATTTTAAAGATTGACAAAGAAGAAAACATCCTCCCTCTAGCATTGTATCTGGGCATTGTAGCCAGCAAAGGCCAGGAGACCCTAGGAACCTATTGAAGGTTGAAAATTTAGGCACAAGAACTAGAAGGTTTGCCAGATCATGAAGGTTCATTAGACAGCAGAATGGCTTTACAAATGAAGTGTCTGAAGTCAAGACTCTCTGGTCATCTAAAATTAGACTGGACGAACCCTGGAGAATGAGCTATGCTAGCCAGGAAATGGACAAGGTGTCCTAAGGACTTTTTCCATTTCTAATTCCATGTCTAATCTCTTCCTCTATCTCTCTTTTGTGTGTTTTCTCATGTATTTTTTTTCTTTAGCCTTCTTGGAATATTTTAGATATATTTATAGATTCTACTTATAAAGCTTAAAATTACAACAAAAGTGCCATTTCATACACTGTTGAGTTTAGTGCATTTTAAATCCTGTCTTGCAGATTTCTTCTCCCACAAAGCAAAGCTGTCCAATCATGTTGCCTTATGTCTGTTGCTATTTTTGAATTACATTTATAGCAGAGTTAATCCAACTTTGATAAGGAATTTAATATTCATTGGCAGGTCAACTTGTGACTGTATGTTGTGAATACAGCTGCAAGTTATAGAACATTTTTCAATTTAAGTTATCCCTTGGGATAGAAAGCCAGTCCAAATGCAGAAGAATACTTCATGCTGTAAGATTAAAGAAGCAATCTTACAGAAACAATGCTTCCGTGGTGGGTAAAGCTCTCAGGATAAAATGTTCTGAAAGAGTGTTAGTGGCTTTGAACAGATGGAAGGGAGTTGGGTGTGAAAGAGCAAAAGCGAGATTGGAGAAGCCATAGGAGAGGCCACTGTGGATTAAGAGGGACCCAGAGAAAGTCAATCATGGCACTGAGGTTCAGTTAGGCCCAACATCCGGACTGGTACAGGAAGTGTTCTTTGAAGATTAGAGCAAGGGGTTGGGCTGGAGTTTAGGAAAGCAGCTTCAATGTTTGGATCTCAGCATAGTGGGAGGTAGGACCCAAAAGAAGGAAGTGGCTCACAGGCATTGGCAACAGAAAAGGCTTTGGACAACTAAACTGACATTTTGGTTTAGCCTGGAGTTTTTATACTTGGCATGTTAGGTCAGTAGCCTAGTGTCAGTTGCTTGAAGGTGCTGGTGTAGCTAAGTGAGAATATTCAGGGGAAATGTTACTGAGTAAGCTTTATAGAAGGGAAGATCGTGGTTGACTTGATTACATATCCAGACACAGGGCTACCTTGGTTTCAGGATCCCTTGACTTTTAGTTTTTATTCAGATACTGGATCTTCTATCAGGGAAGTGAAATGAAAGGAAATTAAACCAACACTTCTAGAATGCCTACTACTTAAAAAGTACTTGGCTAGGCACTTTGCATATGCCACACACTGAGCTGTTAGAGCAGCCCATGAAACAATTATTTTTATCTTGTTTTTACCGAAGATGTGGAGGCTCAGAAAGATAAGTAACTCATCCTGGTGCACTCAGTTACTAAGTGGTGGCCTATAGATTCACTTCCAGGTTTGCAGGATTCTAAAGTCCCCACCCTTTTCACTCCATCAGGTTGCCTCCTATAGATAGATGCCCAGTGACTCCAGAACTTAGACCTGGCACACAGCAGTTTTCAGTAAATCACATTAGATCCTCCCTCCCTGCATATCTCTCTCTCTCTCTCTCTCTCTCTCTCTCTCTCTCTCTCTCTCTCTATCTATCTTTTCTTTAAGAGCAGTTTTATGCTCACAGCAAAATTGAGCAGATATTTCCTATGATTGTTATAGTAACTACCAAACAGGGCTCCGGCCTCTCCTCCTGCTGTTCTAACGCCCATGCGCCTCACAGTAAGTGAGTGATCTCTCTAAAATGTAAATCAGATTTCTTCACCAGAATAAGATCCAAAATCCTTACCAGGTTTAGAGAGCCCTAAACAATCTGGTCTCTTCCTATTTCTCTGATGTTATCTTTTGGCGCTCTCCACTTTGTTCATATTTTTAAGCAATGCTAATCACATTCCCTGTCTCAGGACCTTTGCAAACAGGCTGTTTCTTTTGTTTGGGATATTTTTTAATGCTTCAGATTTAAGTTTCATCTTAAATATCGCCTTCTTGTTGAGGACTTCCCTGAGAAATTGAGTAGACCTTATCTACTAAATTATACTGCTTTAGTTTTTTCAAATCTTAAATGATCTCATTTACTATTTTATTTTTTATGCTCTCTGCAATTTTGTCCATTAGTCTAAAAATATCACCCCAAACTTAGTGGCTAAAACAAACATTTATTGAGCTTATATTTCTTTGGGTAAGCCAAGCAGACTGGGCTCAGATGGATGATCTTCAGTGTTAGGCAGGTTTTACTTATGTGCCTGCGATCAGGTAGGTAGCTGTTTCTGAGGGTTGGCCAGCTGTTAGTTGGGGTGAAGGGGACACATGAAATAAGTTTTTTTTTTTTCATCATCTTGCAAGCCATACCAAGCTTGTCTATAATAATACAAGTGTAATTCGCTAATTAGACAGGACGTCCAAACAGCAGAATAACTGTACGACAATCTTCTGAACAATGCCGGGCATCATGGCTTCGAGGGCTGAGCCCCCTGCACGAATTTTGTGCATTAGGCCTCTAGTTCATGAATAATAGAGGATTCTTAGGAGGACAGATTATACCCATCCTCCTGAGACAGATTTAGTTTTGTTGCTGGTGTAATATTCCATCTGCCTCATTCTATTGGTCAAAGCAGTCAAAATTTAGGAAGTAGGGGAGAAAAAAACACACAGATATCACCTCTTGATGGTTGGAGCTACAGAATACATAGGAAAGGCGTTTGCAGGGAATTGCAATCATTTTTGCAAATCACTCTGTTTGAGTTTCTTCCTTTAGGAGCTAAATAAGCTACATCTTTCTTTCCATCCCCCCTCCCCAGTGAGGGCACAGGTACTAGTGTAGGTTGAAAGTGAGCAAGGTGAAACAGCAGGCTCCCCATGAAATTGATTTTCTGGTTAGGGTGACAGCAAAGTTGAAAAGCTAGGTTGGTCTTATTTGAAGTATATTTGTGTTCCTGGTAGAAAAATGGCGAGAGTGCAAACTTTCACACCATGGGCTCTGTTGTGTACAGGTGATTCCTTGTCAGGCCAGTTCTATGAAAGGTTTTTATGTTGTTCCTAGAATCTTACAGTTGAGCCTTATTCTTTAGAACATTTAAAGATTCTGTGAGCCATTCACTATTCTTTTAATAGACTCTTTTTTTTATGTAATCTGCCAGAGTCAGACATGGTTGCTTGCCGTAAAGAGTTCATTTCAGAAGTTGGTATCAGGAATGGGGTTAATTTTTTTCATTAGAATGAGTTAGGTGGTTGCCATATTAGTCCCATTGTTCACACAGCTATCAGGACTATCTATCTATCTATCTATCTATCTATCTATCTATCTATCTATCTATCATCTATATCTTTTCTTTTAATTTCAGAGAGGAAGGGAGAGGGAAAGAGATATAGAAACATGTTGAGAATCTTGATCAGCTGCCTTCTGCACGACCCTGCTAGGGGTTGAGCCCCCCATCCAAGCAGTGCCCTGACCGGAAATTGAGCTGTGACTTCTGGTGCATGGGTCCACTAGCAACAAATGAGCCACACCAGCCAGGCTCTCCTATCTCTCTCTGTGGCCCTCCTTAGTGTGTTAACATTTTTTCTTCATACTTGTTGCCTCTTAGTAGTGCCATGTGTTACTTCCATGTTCCAGGCATGAAGACAGAAAAGGGGGTGGCACCAGGTGTGTCTTTTAAAAAGACAGCAAAAGTTTCCAGAAGTGCTCCTTCAGAGCTCTCTTACATTGTCTTGGCCCAAACAAGATCACTTAGACTACTGACATAGAGATTGGGAGGTGAGTACCTGGCTTTTAACCTCTCTGAGGAAGGTATAAGGGAGAAAACTTGAGAATGTGTGTCAAATAAGGTATGAGTGGTGCCTTTTGCATTATTAGTTTCCCCTTTATTTTTTACTTTTAGATGTTTTTATTGATTTCAGAGAGGAAGGGAAAGGGAGAGAAAGATGGAAACATCAATGAGGAGAGAGAATCATCCATTGCCTGCCTCCTGCATGTATACTACTGAGGATGGAGCCTGCAACCTGGGCATGTGCCCTTGACCAGAATTGAACCTGGGTCCCCTCAGTCTGCAGGCTAATGCTCTATCCACTGAGCCAAACCAGCTAAGGCTTTAGTTTCCCTTTTAGAAAGACGGTTCCTGGAGGGCAGAGATTGTGCTTCATTTGTGCTGTCTCTGTGGAACCTAGAATAGTGCTTGGAAAATACCTTTTGCTTTCATTATAGAACCACCATTTTATTCAAACCAATTCTTAAAGATTTGTTTCCATGCTCCATTTCTTTCCCCAGTCTTTTCCATCCTCTGTGTACATTTACTGAATGCTGCTACTAGAATATCATCTTGAATACCATTTTTGTCTTGTCCTTTTCTTTCTCCAAAATCTGTTAGTTCTATTGTGGTAGGTCTTAGTCTCTCAGGCTGGGATTCAACTCTTTGCATTAGCTGTCCATTACCTTGCCCTCATCAGCAATTTGATTTGTAATCACTCACAAATCCAGCTAATCTCGTGGCCATCTGGTATGTGCTGCCATATCCACTATATGCAGAGTGATAGGCTGCAGGGCTATCCGGGGACTTCGTGTGTGGAAAATCCTGGAACATGCTCACATTCCCTTCACGATTAAGCAAAGCAATGGAAGAGTGCGGTGTATGCAGGGATGTAAAATTACTTCACGTCATGCTCTGCCTCTCTCATTTGTCCTGTGTGATGCCGAGCAGCGATTTGTTCACACTTCCAGCCGTTTTTATTAGAATTATGCTGATGAGGTAATAAGGAGTGCTTACATTAAAAACCAAATGGTTTAGGTCCTTTGCTTATTTAATGACTACCATGAGCAAATATTGACCCAGAATTACTTTTCAAAAGAAGATAAGCTGTCAATCTATTTCATTTTGGACAGAGGAACAACTTTTTCTCTTCAACATCAATAAGTGAGGACTTAAGGTTGTCTGGGAGAGAAATGTTTATAAATTGGCAAACTGTTTTCTCCTGAGAATGACATAGGTAAGCAAGATAATTCAAGGGACACCCTAATTAGGCAGATTTCAGAACTGTGGAGCATGCTAGAAACTGACTTGTTTCTGGCTGTGGTCCCCTTTAAAGTGAACCCTGCACGGTGATTAGCATCACCTTGAATTAAATTAATTGGCTTTACTAAAGCCCTGAGTGGATGTGCTAACAATAAACCCAAAGACATTCTTTTCTTTGCATGAAATGAGCAGGTTACATATCCAGTAACCTTCATATGAATTATGCAAACAACTTAAAACATCTTTTTTATTTTAATAAGGAAGTTTCAAGTTCTGGTAAGTACAAAATTATTTGAAATCTTTATTTTGAAAATAAGCTATGCTTAGCTAGTTATACTTTATTTTTTAATTTCATATCTAGATTGCATATCTGTGTTCTATCTTTTACCACTAGAAAAGGAAGAAATATTCCTAATACCTAAATATGCCACAAACCTTCACAATATGCTAATATGGAAGTAGAAGAGAACCTCATTGTCAGGAAATGAAGACGTTCTATTATAATAAAATATGAGTAACATTTTATTTTTACTGATTATAAAATCACTCTTTACTGATTAAAGAAATCTATGCAACACATTATAAAGAAAGCTGCTTATAATTCAACAATGCTGTGACTACCACAGGGGACTCTTGTATTTCCTTTCTGAACTCCCACCCCTCAGTTCCACTGCATAGTTATGATAATCTGTTAAATGAACCAATTTTTCTTGCAACATTAAATCTCTGAAATGCCACAGAACTAACACTATGAATATACCATTTTCCTTATTTTGTTCCTGTTATTCGTACTACTTCATGGTAGAAAATTACAGTTAAAATACAATTAGTGAAATGATGCATGGCTATTGTAAGTCTGCCATTTGTTTTGTCAAATGAGTAGTGTAGAGAAGGTACAACTCTCTTGGTAGAGGCAACCACTATGTTTGGCTCAGAGCAGCACAGATAATTGAGACCAATCATGAACTGAGGGAACCAAAGGTTTTAAAAAAACCTGCCTAATCTAAAGAAGCCATACATGTACCACTATTCATGATATTCCTGGCCTGACTCTAGGCACTGAAGAGAATGAATGGAAGCAAAGAAGATACTGGTAGCAAGGTGTCTACTCATTTAGAAGCAGATTTTAATATAATTTGGGCTGGAGGCAGGATGGTTTGTTACTTCTAGGGAAGTCAGTGGTGAGGAAAATGATGAGCCTAAAGATTCTAGTTTCTCTTGTTACCTATTTCCGCTTCTCCTTCAGCCTAACCTGCTGGGAGAATTAGACCGAGTTAGGCTATGGAGTGTTTTCATTCCCTAGATATCCCCTAAGTATATTACTGACACAACCCAAATCAGAGGGATAGAATAAACCTTATTATTTAAAACATATGTAAAGAAACACTTAAAAAATTCTATCAAATTCTGATTCATGAGAGAGAGAGAGAGAGAGAGAGAGAGAGAGAGAGCTATCAACTTGTTTTCTAGTTTTTTATGCATTAATTGGTTGTTTCTTGTAATGTGCCCTGACCAAGGATCGAACCTGCAACCTTGGGACAGCCTTCTTTTTTTTTTTTTTTTTTACGCTCTTTTGTTTTTGTTATTCCCGCTATCCACCCGGGCCGGTTAAATTGGGGGGGGGGCGCCATGGGGAGGAGGATAAAAACTTGGGACAGCCTTCTAACCAAATGAGCTACCTGGCCAGGGTTCTGATTAGTGTTTTAAGCACAACAGAGTCAGGGTAACAAAAAGTTGTGGAAGGCTGGTCGCTCTGTTTCATGAAAGGGGACACTACTGTGAAGGCTTCCTAACCCGTCTCTGGTCTTGTTCTGGTGCACTGGCAGATTCTTCACTCATTCCTGCCTTCTTCCTGGAGGCATCTCCACCACTCTGCTCCTGCTCCTGGCACCACAGCTCCTCATAGGCTTTCCTCTGGGTGCTGCCATCGCTTGCCACCCACAGCCCCAACCCCTCAGGCTGGGCTGCCCATCTCTCCTAGAGATTCTCATGCTACCCGGACTTTTCCTCAATCGTGCTGTTGAGTTACTCTGTGCATTTCCCATAATTCCTGTAAAAGATACATATGATCAAGGCAAAAGTTGAAACACTTCCCCTGGAAGCAATCTGGCTTGTACTCTCTTCCCTGATTATTGTATTGTGCACTGTATGCACATAGATCCTTTTATTCAACAATAACACCGACTCTTCATACACACAATGCCCACCTTACCATAGGCTTTTAAGCCTCATCTGCATGCATGCAAAAATATCACTATTATCTAAAACTTCTCCCAGTGATTCTGGGAGTTCCCAGAGATCCTCTTCCATGCCACTAGGAACATACGAACTTGTGTTTTTGTTGTTTTTGCTGCTGCCTCCTCATCAAGGTGCTAGCAACCACCCTGCTGCAGGTACATTCTCTGCAAATGCCCCTTCGCTGATGGATATCTGGCATCTTCCCAGGGTATGGTACTTGCAGCTTCTCCCCTTCATGCATCAGACCCAAACCAGTGTTCCGGGCTGCTGGGCAGCAGTGGGATAGGAGCAATGGGAGCCGCCCCTTCTTCCAGTTATCCTTATCCTATGTAAAAAAGAGCTAATGTGCTAATTAGACCGGATGGCAGAACAACCAGTGGGTAGCAGGTGGGGGTGGGGGTGGGGGTGGGGAGAGGCGGACCGTGAGGCAGCTGGGGCTGCAAGGGCCAAGCCCCTTGTACGATTTCGTGCATCAGGCCTCTAGTCTTCTATGTTCTCCTTCCTGGTCCCAGCACAAAATCTCCTTTCTCTTTTTTAGTCAGCCCTCCAAAACAAACTTACCAACACACTCAAACCCTTAGCCTATCAGCTCACATCACTCTGTTCCCATCATGATCACTAGGTCAACAGCTCTCCAAATAGTGAGATCCGTCAGAAAGCTTTTGAAATAAAAAGCCTCACTATGTACTTACATATAAATATAATTTTCCAAAATTAGGAGAAAAATGTATTTCAAACACTAGTCCTGAAAAATATGTAAGTAAACCAACCTGAAAAGTAATTGGAGGCAAGGAGTTCTGGAGTCTTTTATTTAAATACCAAAGGAATTCCTCCTTCTTATGGTTGGTGAGGGCACGGAGATTAAGCAGCACGCTCAAGGTCAGGACACAGTTTATGAGCAGAGGATGAGAAGAGGCTGCAGTTTGCTGACTCCACAGCAAAGCTGGATTCCCCAGTCCTGATCCGCATGCCTGCTGCAGCTACCTTTATTGTCCTAAATACCATAATTGCTTTAAACCCCGTGGAGAGGCAGAAGGGGAGACACCTAATTTATAGGATGATCTTTAAAATTCATTTTCCTAAGTTTCATAGATTTACAAATTATGCTGGATAATGTTAGATGACAACTTGCAAACATTTAAGTAGAAGATTTGGGCCAGATTTATTATAGCTCATTTATAATGGCAAACACACTGTTGTCATCTCTATAATACTGATCACATTTATTTAGTGTGTTTAATTTATCTTCAAGGCTGTAGAGGTGTTTTTTTTTTTTTTTTACCATGTCAAAAGACATAATAATTCTATTGATTTAAAACAATGGAAAATACCTATATATGCTGCAAATGGAAAACAAGCCCCCAAACAGATAAACCTTCCATAAGAAGCTTACTTGTCAGTCAGGTTCTCAGAGGCTGGCTGAAAATGGCTCTGAAATTCCTTCCTGAAGTTTTCATTTGAGAACCAGTAGTAGGAGCAGTACTGAATGCACCAGTTTTAGTGCCCATAACAATGCTGTCATTCAAAACTGAGTTATTTACTGCAGTTTCTCCAAGCAGGATTAATGGTGTGTTAGATAATTTTCCTGCATTCTACAATCTGTAATAGGAACATTTTATACAATCTTAATGTGGCAATTATGTGATACATTTTTTCTAGAATTTAATGTCAGAAAACATTTTCCTCCAAATGAAATCATTTGGTTGCCTCCAACAGACAATTTGAACTTTATAAACCTTTCCTATTTCCCCTCTTTCCCTTAACTGTGAGGGCATGCAAAACTAATTTTCTCAGTGGATGGTTTCTAATTTATGTTTCTTTTTTTTTAATTGTTCAAGAATACCTGTTAAAGATTCATAAAATTTAATAATGTATAAAAAAACCCATCAATATTATCCCTAAGCACTGCCATCCACAGGTAAACCTTTATAAATAGTGGGCTGTACATACTTTTAGACTTTTTCCACTAGTATAATAAATACAGGGGTGGGCAAAAGTATGTTTACATGTGTGAATACACAAAACAGAGTTTACTCTTGTATTATTTATTTATTTATTTATTTATTATATTAATTATTATTATTAACCTACATTTGCCCACCTCTGTATATATAAGTTGAACATCAGTATCCATGGGGGGATTGGTTCCAGGAACACTGCAGATATGAAAATCCATGGATGTTCAAGTCCCATATATAAAATGTCACAGTATTTGAATATAACGTATGTGCATCCTCCCTTATACTTTAAATTACTCCAAGATGATTATACCTGATACAATGTAGATGCTATATAAATAGTTATTATACTGTACCATTTAGGGAATAATGACAAGGAAAAAGGTCTGTATATATTCAATACATATGCAACCATCATAGGCTAAACTACATAGTACACATCAGCAAAAAACGTAACAGTTTTTTCCCAGAATATCTTCCATTGGCAGTTGGTTTTATCTACAGATGTGAAATCCATGTATAGGAAGGGCTGTTGAATACATTAGCAATGCCATAGTATTTGTATTTTACAAACTGCATTTTCACTTAATAATGGGCCATGATAATTTTTCTATGCCAAAAAATACAGATCTACAAAGTCATGTGTAATGGTTACCTAGCTTTCCATTGCATGAGTGCATATATCATAATTTATTTACCTAATCACTTATTAGTGTCTTTAGATTGTTTTTTATCTTTAAATGAGAAATACCATTATTTAACTGTTTCATTTATATCCTTTTACTGATAGCTCCTTAAAACAGGCAGGCATAATGAGTGAATAAATGAATGAACGAAATCCTGGGAAAAGCCTGAATATCTACAACTGTCATTAGTTTGCATTATCATTATCATGTATTCTTTATGGTGCTGTTATTCTGGAGATGATTATTTTTCTTCCTTATCTAGGTCTTGGCCAAAATGAGTGAATCGCCTTCTTCTAGTTTTTCCATGATTCATCCGACTTCTTCTGAAGGTCAAGTCCCTTCTCTTCGCCACCTGAGCATCACTCATCCCGTGGTGGCCAAAAGGATCAGCTTCTACAAGAGCGGAGACCCGCAGTTTGGAGGGGTCAGGGTGGTGGTCAACCCTCGTTCCTTTAAGACGTTCGATGCTTTGCTGGATAACTTGTCCAGAAAGGTGCCTCTACCCTTTGGGGTGAGGAACATCAGCACCCCTCGGGGAAGGCACAGCATCACATGCCTGGAGCAGCTGCAAGACGGTGAGTCATACCTGTGCTCGCACAGCAGGAGGGTGCAGCCCGTGGACCTGGACAGGGCCAGCCGGCCCCCGCGGCCCTGGCACAGCAGCCTGGCCATGGGCGCGCAGGCGCCCCGCCTCCCCGCGGCCGCCGCTCCGGGCATGCTGCGCGCCCCACGCCGGCTGCTGGTTTTCAGGAACGGGGACCCGACCGCCAGGCGCGTGGTCCTCCTGAGCCGGAGGGTCACGCAGAGCTTCGAGGCCTTTCTGCAGCACCTGGCGGAGGTCCTGCAGTGCCGCGTGACCAAGCTGTACTCCGCGGATGGAAGGAAGGTAAGGGTGCCGGAGCTCAAACCCCGCGGGACGGCAGCCGTGAAGGGAGGCGGAGGTGCCCTGGCGTCTCCCCGGGAGGGGGGTTTTCTTCTGCGCGCCCTCCCTTGTCTGCCTTCCCCGAGCCCTGAGTAGTGTGTTGGCGTAGATTCACACTTGACAATATTTCTTGAAAAGGAGTCCCCAGAGTTGTGTTCTGTTCAGAAGAGAAAGACTTTCCCTGGGACCCGTGCTGATGGAGCTCCCCCGTGTCCACGAGAGCTGCCCTTCCTGGTCCGGGTGCCCCCACCAGGCCCTTCACCTCCGGGCGCAGGGGAGACGTGGCTACAGCTGGGCACTTTGGTCGGGGAGGCAGAGGCAGTCCTGCGTACCTTTTACAGATTTCTTTTCTTTCTTTTTAGAATCAAGTTTTATTTTTGTGTGTGTGTTTTTAAAAAAATATATTTTATTGATTTTTTTACAGAGAGGAAGGGAGAGGGATAGAGTTAGAAACATCAATGCGAGAGAGACATCGATCAGCCGCCTCCTGCACGCCTCCTACTGAGGATGTGCTCGCAACCAGGATACATGCCCTTGGCCGGAATCGAACCCGGGACCCCCCAGTCCACAGGTCGACACTCTATCCACTGAGCCAAACCGGCTTCGGCTACAGATTTCTTTAGTTTGATGGAAGACAGGTCTTTTTCTAGCTAGTATGGAGGCTCAATAAGGGTGTTGGTCTAACCCCTCTCCTCCCCGACCCATACACACTTTGGTATTTCATTATTTTGTATACATCATTGGTGCCTAACAAATACTTGGGGATGATCTCTTTCAAGCCCAGGAGGTTGTTAAATTGATTCAATCAGTTGTACGGTTATCCTATGGAAAGAATAAAACTTCATGCTACTTATGTAAGGATCATACCTCTTTGGTTTCTTCTAGGTTCCCAATCTCCAGGCCTTGATGGTGAGCCCTGGAGTTGTGGTGGCAGCAGGAAGGGAGCCATTTAAACCAGCAAATTATGACATCCAAAAGTACTTGCTGCCTGCTAGATTACCAAGGATTTCTCGTCGTATGTACCTCAAGGGAAATACTAGGTCAGAAAGCAGAAAGAGTAAGTAACTTAAATATACAGCATTTCTATTTAGTACTGAGATTTTTTTAGCTCAACAACAAATTTTCTCCATCACAGAAGAGAAAATGGGATAAAAAACATTCTAAACTTAAATTGATTATATTTATAGTTGAAAGGTGTCAATATTGATTATATTTATAGTTGAAAGGTTATTTCATAACTTGTAAAAGATTTTTTTCCAAATCAATCTGTGATATTTATGTTTAAATTGAATTCACAAGGTATGGGTTTCTTTCATATAATACCTAGATTAAAAAAATAAAAATGCCAGCAGTTTTTTATTTATAGAGGAATTGTACAGAATATGTAGGTGACATCTCTGGTAGTTGCAATTTTCTCTTAATTGTATCATGCAGAGCTCAGTAGGTTAGTTGAGAGACTGTATTTTTAAAAATTTCTACATGCATTCTCCACTTACTGAAGGAAAAAACACAGGCCCTTAGATTCACTTTTTATGTATTTAAAGCAAAGGTTTATGTAGCCACTTCATGCTGGCTAATAATCTAGATTGATAATTTTTTAAGACATACTGCACAATGTGGATAGGAGAGTAGAAGGGGTCTTGATGCTAAGGAGTGTGGGATAGGCTGTAAATTCCCTATGCAGGCATGGCTAATCTCATTATTCATTGTGCTAAGTATTTTAGCTCTATGCTAGTGTTCTGGTTGCTATTTATACTTAAAATAGAGGCCAGATGCATGAAATTTGTGCACAGGGGGGGGGGGGGGAATCTCTCCGCCCAGCCTGCACCCTCTCTAATCTGGGACCCCTCGGGGGATGTCCAACTGCCAATTTAGGCCCAAACCAGCAGTTGGACATCCCTTTCACAATCCTGGACTTCTGGCTTCTAATCACTCACCTGCCTGCCTGCGTGATTATCTCCTACCTGCCCCCCCCCCCCCCCCTCCGCCCCTCATTGCCTCTGCAGGCTGGCCTAATCAGTGCTAACTGCTTCCCTCCCAACCCCCGCCAGGCTGTTTGCCTCTAACTGCCTCCTGCTGCCAGCCTGGTCACCCTTTACTGCCCCCTCTGCCAGCTGGTTGCCCTCAACTGCCTTCCCCACAGGCCTAGTCACCCCTTACTGCCACCCCTGCCAGCCTAATTGTCCCTGATTGC
>JAAGEH010000040.1:1254999-1286557 GCA_011751065.1 Lasiurus cinereus
CCTACTTACTACTAAAGTGGATGAAATTAATTTATTATATATTGTTGTCATTTTATGTATAATTTCAATAGATAACTATTAATGTTTCTGTTTTGTACACATTAGCTGCTGAGTATTCATTATGTATACAGTACTACCATTTTACCTTGGTCATTTTGCTAAACTGATTTTATTATTTTGTGTTTAATATGGGTTGTTGAATATGATTTTTGATGGTTTCAGGGAAACTGAGGGCTTCCTTTTAAAAAATTATGAGTGAGACATTTTCATTTACAGTTTTGGTAAAAGTACAGAGGGATAAGATAAAATACTTCTAGGTTTATATTTTGAAAAGTTAAGGGCATATAATTGATGGCAAGCATGTAAAAATCTATGCAAACACTAATAGGAATTTGATTGAGTATAAGAAGCATGAATGTCAAGGTTATCTCTAGAATACACATTATAAAGATAATGAAATATCTAGGCCTTACGTCTAGCTCTCTTTTGTGCCTAACATTAAATCAGATTCACTGATTATACAAAGTGAATGCTAAATTAATAATTATTATTTGATTAATATAGCCTTTAAATTATAAAAATGCTTTAGTTTTCATAATGCTATAGATGCTTCTGTTGGATATGCACAGATGGGAAAATAAATACCACCATAAATTATTACTTGCTTTGTTTGAATAACTGAGAAGAACTTGGGTAGACTCCAATTTCAGTACTGGTAAAGAAAATCAGAGAACAAAAGTAAAGACCACAAAAATCTATTTTTGCTAGAATACTTGGCAATTTCTGCTTTATACTTTCTTTTTTAAAATTGCCTTATTCAACTCAGAATTAAAATCTGTGAATCCCTTCACTGAATTATGATTATAAGTTCTTTTTAAAAGAAAAATTTGTAGAAATGTACCAGATATTACAGTGAACTCAAATAACCAATGAATGCATAGAGGTGAGAAACATATTAATGATATCTTACTATGAAATTTAGAAAAATTATTTTTTTCCTTACTATTATTTTCTTTTTCCTTTTCTTTTTTCTTTGCTGCCTCTTCTGTTGGATATATGACTTTTCTATCTTCCACATTATATTTTGATGCGGGGCATCTTGTACTCTTAAAATCTTGAAAGTGGGCACACTTATGCCTTCAAGCCCAAGGTCTCAGATTTATTCTGCTTCTTCCGACAAAATGCATGATAATGTTTGCTACTCAGACCATTCCTTCGCTCCTGAACATTACTTGGCCTTAGAAAAAAAGGATCCTCAAAATTTATTGATATATCCTTCTGAAGATAATGTTGAGAAGTCAATTATTTTTAATCAAGATGGCACCATGACAGTTGAGATGAAAGTTCGATTCAAGATAAAAGAAGAGGAAACCATAAAATGGACAACCAGTGTCAGTAGAGCTGGTCTTTCTAATAATCATGAAAAGAGTGATATAAACAGTTTTCCAGGAAGAACAGATGATCTGAAATCTGGTTTAAAGATTGCAGCATGTTCATTATCTGCAGGTGTCTCACCTTTGGAAAAAGGCAATAATCAAGAGGACAGTTTAGTAGAGGAGATAAACACTCAAATGAGAGATCAAGAGGCTGAAACTTGCAGTTCTAGTTGGGAGAATTCTGCTATGGACACAGGTGCTACCCAGAGAACTCAGGATCAAGCAGAACATCATTTTTATAGGCCCCCTACACCTGGACCAAAGAGAATGAGACAAAAGAAATCTGTGATAGGGAGTGTGACCTTAGTAACTGAAAGTGAAGTTCAAGAAAAAATGATTGGACAATTTTCTTATAGTGAAGAAAGGAAAGATGGGGAAAACAAATCTGAGTATCACATGTTTACACATTCTTGCAGTAAAATGTCATCCGTCTGTAACAAACCAGTACTTGTTCAGATAGATAACAAGGAGCAGATAGAGTCATCTTTAGAAAGAAAAAAGGGAAGCAGACAACTCAAATCAAGTTCAGTAAGTGCTGGTGTCACAGAAATTACAAGTCAGAAGATGTTAGAGATGTCCCATATTAATGACTTTCCACACACTATACCAGAAAACGTAGTTGTGGAGGAAGATATAGTTGATATTGCAACACCAGACAATAAAACTAGTATGAAAAACTCAAGAACTTACGGTAACACCAATGATAGGTTCTGTCCTATTTTAGCAGATGCAATGCCTTCTTCAAGTAAAAATTCTGGAACTGATAAATCTGTTTCTGAGACCCCAGATTCAGTAGGATCCTCTATTGTCACCAGAAGAATTGACAGACTAATTAATGAATTTTCTCAGTGCAATTTAACAAAAGTTCCCGGAAAAGAAAAGCAGATTTCGTCATCTGTTACCAGCAAAAAGCTGATATCTCAGCAGCAAGTGAAAAGTTATAGACATCAGGATGGAGAGATTGCAGCTAAAGGAATCCCTAGTAAGAAAATAAACACAAGAGGAAGAATTGCACAGGAAACCATATTGCAAGATTCACACAGTCTCATTGAAGGAGGTTTATTTTGTGAGGAAGACCTTCATGCAAGTGATAGGGTAATTGAAACAAATTATTTTTGTTCTAAAAGTAATCTGAATCCTGTGAATTCTAAGAATTTCCAAATAAATAAATTAAATATTATTCAGAATCCTAAGGTTCAAGGACTTAGAGCCAAAAGAAAATCCAGACCATTAAGCAAAGTAAGCTTTGGAGGCCCTGTAAAAAAAGAAGTTGGTCAAGGAGATAAAGTATTTCCTCATAGTAAACTCAGATATTGCAAAAATATTTTTGAAAATCAAAATTTATTTCATGTGGTTAACTTTCTTGAGCAAAACCCCAGTGCTTTTTGCAGACCACAGGCTCAAGCAGAAATAGCATCTTGGTATTTGAGAGGAATGGAAAAGAAGAGTTTAGTTTCAAAAGTTAATAATTCACACATAACTTTAAAAAGTCAGAAAAAACGAAAAGGGGTTAAGTCAAAATCAGGAACTATTGTAAGTAAACAACGTGCTACAACAAGGGTAAATTCCTTACCATCTTTGAAAAACACTGTTTTTCCTGAGGACATTACCCATCATTCAGTTCAAAATTATATACAGAGATGGTTGCAGAACATAAATCCACATTCAGCTTTGCAACCTAAAAAATCAGCACAAAGGCGTATAGTAAGTGGTAACAACGGTTTTGCAGGAAATAATTATCACACAAGTTCTGGAAAAGAAAATAACTGTGTCATGGAGAGTAATAAACTCATAACTAAAATTGATAGTTTGACAGGAGATAATCTAGATAAAGAGGTAGGTAAATCTTTTGACAACAATAACAGTGAAGAACTTGCTGAAGATCTTCATGAGAACCAGGTTGAATCTCTGAATGATGCTTACTTGCTTTCCCTACATGAATGTTGTACTTTGTCACAGTCAGCTATTGATGATCATAATACTAAAAGTCAAGGATCTGTTGAAAAGTCAGGACATTGTTTACCAAGCCTTGTTTACCAAGAAATAAACCTAGCTACAAAAGGGCAAAGTGTAGAGGCTGCCATCCAAGTGGGTCCGATGGAAGAGGCCACTCCAAAAGACCTCTTTCTAGTACTTTTGCTTCACCAACTGCAAGCTTTAGTTTCCAGTATTCACCAGACCCAGAATGGTATTGTTCAAATGCCAGGTTCACTTGTAGATGTTCCTTTTCATTCCCCTATATGTGATTCACCTACTAATGTCCTTCTAGCATGGCTCTTGGTGCTAAACCTAAAGGGAAGTGTGAATAGCCTCTGTCAAGGTGATGCTCACAAGACTACCAACAGAACTTCAGAATTTCTTGCATTGTTGGAGGTTCTAAAGCATATTGCCATCACAGAGGAAGCTGATGACTTGAAGGCTGCTGTTGCCAATTTAGTGGAGTCAACTACAAATCTTTTTGGACTCACTGAGAAAGGACAAGACATGGTTCCACTCAGTCTTTCTGCAAATTGTTCCACACTTGACATTCAGAGAGTCTCTAAGTGTGTTGAAAATGAAAAAGCACAGAAAATCTTCTCTTTAAATGCCAATGAGGACTGTGCTCCTGAAGTTTGTGTTTCAGAGGTGACTTCCTCTCCATGTGAGGTGTGCAATGTGATTAAGAGTTATTCTCCACAAGAGACTTGTAACCTCAGTAACATTTTTTCCTATAGTGATGGCTGTACCATGGATCAGACCTCTATGAATCAGGTTTGTTTCCTAGAAAAGGGCTGTTCACTTACTGATGGAGTATCTTCCCATAAGGTTTGTGGTCATGAGGAAAAACATACTTATGAGACAGCTTGCCCAATTGATGGGGCCTACATTCCTATCAAAGTTTGCAATACCAGTGACTTTGTAAATTCCAAAGAAATCACATATACTGGTAATTTGGAATTCACTGAAGAGTTAGAAAGAGTTGAGGATGTTCAGAAAGACCTAAATATTTTAGCAGAACCTGGGTATAAGCATGGCTTTAATGTATTGATGCCACACCTAAATAGCAATTTAAGCCATTGTGGTGTTTCCTTAAATGCAACTGATAAGGAACATAGTGCTCTAGATGAATCTAAAGGTTGTTTATTAAAGAAATCTCAGGATAAAAATTTATATACATCCTTTGATAAGGAAAAATCAAAGACTTCTGAAGAATCAGGTTCAATAACTAAAAGCATAATATCAAATGAAAGACATATTTCAGAACTGGAATCCTTTGAGGAATTAGAAAAGGAAGACATTGATATCTTTAATATAAAGCTAAATTCTGGAGAGCAAACCACTGAAGAATTTATCCAAAAAGTGTTAGAGACTAGTAAAAGTATGGAATTAATAGAAATCTCTAGCAGGAACATTGTGGAAGAAGAAAGAAAGAATGGTGTAATTTGTAAGGCAAACAGTAAGGGGCTGGCACCATCACCATCTTTAGTGTTTTGCTCTGTTCCTGAAAAGGAACTCAATGAAGGAGAAACTAATACGAGGGTAAAAATGATGGTGAAAAGCATGGAAATTGGAAGTTGTTCAGAGTCCCCTCTTGATTTTAAAAAAGGCTTCAAGAGAACAGTGACTTCTGATTGGTCAGACTATACACAGGACAGTGAAAATGATCAGCCATGGAAAACATCCAGTGATGGCTCCAATGACAGCGGTGAGGAGGTTGCTCAAGAGAAAGAATATAATAAAGGATTTGTTAAGAGAACAATAGAAAAACTTTATGGTAAAGTGGAGATTGTTAAACCATCTTTTTTCCCTGGGCCTCTGAACAGATCTCAGGTTTATCCTTACAATTCTGTGGAATTTCAGTGTGCTAGAAAAGCAAGTTTTTATGATTCTGAAGGTCAGTCATTTGGCTCTTCTGAACAGGTATCCAGAGATTCATCTAAGTTGCAGAAATTTCAGGAGGAAAGACAAGATAAATGTGATTCTAGTGACATGAAGGCCAATTATCATGGGGGAGACATTGTAGAACATAGCACAAAACAAAATGATCATAACAGTATCCTCAGGGACAGAGAGGAAGGAGTACTGATTGACAAGGGCAAGTGGCTCCTGAAAGAAAATCATTTGCTAAGAGTAGCATCTCCTGAAAATTCTGGCATATGTAGCAATGCAGATACTATATCAGTGGATACTCTACTTGAGAATAGTAATGAGGTACCATATTCACATTTTGGAAATTTGGTCCCAGTCCCAAGCATGGCTGAACTCTCCTCTTCAGAATTGGAGGAACTGACTCAACCCCTTGAACTGAAATACAATTATTTTAACATGCCTCATTGCAGTGACTCTGAGCCTTTTCAGGAGGATTTGCTAGATGTTCAAAATAAAATTTGTCCTATGGAGAAAATACGAAATCATCATGCAGTGGAGAAGGGTAATCATAGATCGGAAAGAGTATGCACCTCTGTCACTCACGTCTTTACCGCTGCTAACAAAGTCCATCCTGCCACTGATGATCCTATTAAACATCAGCCATTGCCTGGAAATAATAACACCCATGGTGCACTTCAGGAAGGTGACTCTTTGGATAAACTCTATGCCCTTTGTGGTCAACATTGCCCAATACTAACAGTTATTATCCAACCTATAAATGAGGAAGACCGAGGATTTGCATATTGCAAAGACTCTGATATTGAAAATTCCTTGGACGACTATTTATGGATGAAAATAGACGCCTATTTCCTAGAGTCAAACAAGACTATGTTCAGAAATAAGAAAGCAAATAGTAAAAAGGCATTTATTGATAAAGACATTGGTGATATATTTGATCAACTTTATTTCAATAGCACACATGACTTGATGGCTAAGAGAAGAAAATCAAAAAGAATTAACTTCTTGGACTTAGAGGAAGAAAATAAGTTAAATAAATTTCAATTTTATTTAAAGAAAAGGTTTTGTGTGAATTTCTTGCACACATTACTGTTAGTTGTGGGTGATGTGAACTCAAATACAGAAGGGCCCAATAATCAGACAAATGAAATATTTGAAGTAGTTGATTATAATAACAACTTATTAAACAACAGATTCCAGAGCTCAAGAATAAATCTGAACCAAGTAATAAGAGAAAATATCAACTATTATTTCTTCTTTGAAATGTTTGGTCAAGCCTGCCTAGTTTGCCAACTTGAGACATCCTTAAATATTAGCAACAGAAATGTATTAAAATACGTTTTTGAGGGTGAAAATTTTTTCATTTGGGAAGAGGAAAACCAACTAAATTAAATAATTTTGAAAGCAGTGAGGAAGAGGAGGATGTATAATTTCAATATCACCACAGCTTTTCTTTATCATGAGTTTTTTTTTTACTTGTAATAAGATGATGTACATGGGATAGATATGGATTAGATAACCTCTAAGAATTTCCTACTTCTTCAAAATGATAATCCAATTTGACCTACCATTCCTCTGTTCTTCATTTTTCCAATAATTACAGATTTGGTTTCTATTCTATTATTTCAGAAGTCTTTCTCTCTCTGTGTTTCTGATAACATATAATTTCCTGTATCTGTGATTTTTCTCCTAGGATATTATAAATGCCCTAAGTATAAGAATTATATCCTTTTTTTAATGTTGTCAACTCAGTGCAAAATGTATTAGTGAATAAATAGATTAGACATAGCCTCAAAGCACTTCATTTATTAACTTTACTGATTTGATAAAAGTATCATTGTAAGATCTCCACAACAATCTCTATAAAGTTTCTTGTGCCAAATGTGTTGAATTTAGTTTTCCTCAGAACATCTGTTAAATGAACTTGTAAGCATTTCCATGGAACAAGATTCACCATTTTTCTTCATGATTAGAAAAAGATGTTCCACTACTAAGCTGCCTCTCTAGTATTTTGCCTATAAATTATAATCTTTTAAATATTAGTAAAACTAAAGGTCTGGTGCATGAAATTTGTGCATGAGGGTGTGTGTCTCTCAACCCAGCCTACACACTCTCCAATCTGGGACCCCTCGAGAGATGTCCGACTGCCCGTTTAGGCCTGATCCTAATCAGGCCTAAACGGGCAGTCGGATATCCCTCTCACAATCCAGAACTGCTGGATCCCAACTGCTCATCTGCCTGCCTTCCTGATTGCCCTTAACCGCTTCTGCCTGCCAGCCTGATCACCCCCTAACCACTCCCCTGCCAACCTGATTGATGCCTAACTGCTCCCTTGCCAGCCTGATCGTCCCTAACAACTCTCCCTTGCCAACCTGGTTCCCCCATACTGCCTTCCCCTGCCAATCTGGTTACCCCTAACTGCTCTCCCCTGCCAGCCTCATTGCCCCTAACTGCTTTCCCCTATGGTCTGGTCTCTGGCCCCCCAATTGCCCTCCCCTGCAGGCTTGGTCACCCATAACTGTCCTGTCCTACAGGCCTCGTCCCCCACAACTGCCCTCTTCTGTAGGCCTGGTCCTTCCAACTGCTCTCCCTTGCAGGCCTGGGTCCCCCCCAATTGCCCTTCACTGCAGGCTTGATCACCCTCACCTGCCCTCCCTTGTAGGCCTATTCCTTCCCAACTGCCCTCCCCTGCTGGCCATCTTGGGTCCACATGGGGGCAGCCATCTTTGACTACATGGGGGCAGCTATCCTGTGTGTTGGAGTGATAATCAATTTGCATATTACTCTTATTAAAAAGGATGTCAAGAAATTCAAATAGGTCATACAAAATGGAAAATTTTAAGGCATACTCTAAGGAAAAATGGAAGGAACTGGAATGATTTAACTTGGGAAAGAAAAGAGATGATTTTAGAAGTGACTTGAAACTTTTCAGAATTGAAAAAGTGCTTCTGTGAAGAGGAACTTGACAGAATTCTTTCTGTGTTAACCTGCATTAATAAAAAATTGTATATCAATAAAAACATGTTGCCTAGACTCTAGGCCCTAGAGGATAAATTCAACTAGACTATGAACCATAAATTCTCTGCTTTGAATATCATGCTATTTTGCCTGGGAATTAATCCAGGAATCTCGTAAGATCCCTTCTTTTTCTGGACTATATGATGGTATAGAAATGAGTCTTATAAAATGTTGAAGTCTATGTCTCTTGTCTGGAACTGACTCAAAGTAGAATGATTAATATTTTGTAGAGTCACACATAGAGGTGCTAAAATAACAAAGTTGGTATTAAGAAACTAAAAGGTAATTTTATGGAGAATACCTTTGGTCAGTTGAATATGAGTAATAAATTCATAAAAAACTATGAGTTGCTATTTATTTCACCAGATGAAGACTGCGTCTACATAGAGTGTGGTTTTTCTCCATTGTGATACATACTTCTAATTGAAAGCTGAAAGCTTAATGTTATGTAAGCTTCTATATTGATCAATGAGTACTTTTGGTGAAATTGTGGAGAAATAATAGAAAGGGGAGAAGAGTTAACATTAATTTTGTGTCTTCTGTTTACCAGGAACTATGATAGTCTTACAGATTTATTATATGTAGTCTTTCCTTATAAAGGCACTGTTGGCTTTGATAATACCTTTTTGCAGATGAGACAACCTGGAAGCAGGGAGCCAGAGTACTTTTGTCAGGGTGCACAGTAGGCATCATGTCAAGATTAGAACCCAGTCATTCATTCTTGAAAACATGCTGTTTTTGCTACATCTTTATTCTTTATATGAAGCAAATAGGATAAAATGAATAAAAAATTATGTAGTACTTTTCCTGGAGCAGAGACAAAGAAATTATTTTTGTCTTTAACTTGGAAAGAGTGTGATATATAGATGTATCAAGAAGATTGTGGAAATTGTTCATAACAACCAGGAGATTTTAGAAAATTTGACATGGTAGCACATGGTTTTTAGTAATACTACATGGTTTTTAGTAATATTACATTACACAATGGCCAAGGTAGCCCAGATGATACTGGGAAAAAGAAGCTGGGAGTGATGACCATGTGATGTACTTTTCATTTAAAATAATGTTCATATGTATTGAAGTCCAACCACATCTTATGGTTATATCCCACGTCTAGCATATTTCTTAGAACATAGTAAGCAGTGAATGTGTGTTGAGTGGACAAAAATTGTTTTTGAATGCTTTTTCTTTTCGTCTTACTAACTTTGGATACATAGGTGTAAAAGGATATGCAAAGATGCTGAGGGGTAGATCTAAGTTTCTTGTATTTTATGAAGCAATATTTCAGTCACCTTAAACATGTCTGTGGAAGTAATTTTTTTTAAACATTCAAAAGCTGTTTTTTTTTAAAAAAATTCACAATGATTGTATTATTAAAAAGTCTTGTAACATTGTGAAATTTAGAAGACTAAATGAAACATTAGAGGAAATTTAAGAATGTTACCCAGACCTGGCTTTTGTTTTAAAGATGTAGTGCCTGGGGGCTGAGGAAGAGATTCTAGCCTATTTATTGTGTTCAGGGGGATACACTGGATTTAGGATCTTGGGTCCTCAAGTGGAGTGGTGCAGTTATAGTTCATGCCCAGCAGATGTCAGCTGTGCTGTGCTGCCAGAGCACAGGCTCCCGCAGAAGGCCTGCAGGACTAAAGGGAGTGCCTCAGGCATTAGGGCCATCTCAGGGCTGCTTGCTTCTGCTTCAAAGAAAGCAGAGGACCTAGTTGTGCAGGCAGCTCTGTCTTAAACCCAGAAGGTATAGTGGTGTTAATAATTAATGGAAATATGCTGTTAGTAGCCAGGAGCTAGAATTCAAAAGGGAATATGGAGAAAAAGCCAGCTATTAAGAATCCTCAGAGTTGATCTCCAGGAAAGCTGAATTTGGGAATAATGGGAGCAACCAGAAATCCTAACTTAAGTTGCAATTAAGTTAATGAGTGATTGGCTTAATGGGGAAGGAGTTATTTTTTCCAGGAAGCTTTCAAGGTGTTTTAACTCATAAACCTTACCGTGACTCAAAGCATGCCCCCTATTCAAGGTTAAATTTGAGGTCTCCATGCTATTTTGCATGTTTGTAGTACTCACCTTGTTAGTTTTCTCATCTATAAAATAGAGCCACCACTTTAACATCCTTATGAGAAGCTACCTTTATAAGATTACTGGGAGAGGTTCAATTGAGAGAATGATTTTAAAGCTCTTAGCACGGACCTTGCCACATAGTGCTGAATATATTTTAGCTGTTTTTTAAAGCCATTAGCACTAATGTCTTTCATATGTTTTTAAAAAGTTGATGTTTGTCTAATCAAGAATTATTTAGCTCATGGGTACTAAGATACATAAAGTAAATATAATTTCAACATCTATTCCTATGACCCTTTATAAAAGTAAAGTTGACTAACATTTTGAGTCCTGCTTGGTGCCAAAATTATACTAGGTGCTATATGTTTACTGACTTAGTCCTCACAATAAACCCCTCAGATGGGCAATAATATCTTTAGCATAGTTAGAGGAGGCTGAGGCTCATAGGACCCAAGAAAGAAGCACTTTTCTTCTGTATCTGTATAGGCATACCTCGTTTTATTGTGCTTTGTGGATACATTTTAGGTCAATTGAAGGTTTGTCTATCAGCACCATTTTCCTAACAGGTTCTGATGATAGTCAGCATTTTTAGCAATAATGTATTTTCTAACTAAAGTATGTACATTTTTAAAGACACAATGCTATTATACACTTAATAGACTACAGCATACTACTAGTGTAAACTTAACTGTTATATGCTCTGGGAAACCAAAAAATTTGTGTGACTCTCTTTATTATCATTCATTTTTTTTTTTTTGCAGTAGTCTGGAACTGAGCCTACGATATCGCCTTTATTTCATCCTCACAAATAGCCCAGAGTTTTGTGGATATGCTATAAACATCTCTATTTAAAAAATATAAAAATACTTTGTATTGTTTATTGAAGCTAAATGGGATTTTGTAACTGCCCAGAGTAGCATAGTAAATCAAAATTATTATAATATGAAGTAGAATACTTTTTCCATACATGATATAATATAAACACATGCAAAGTATTTTACTTAACTCATTAATTAACTAGGGAACCAGTAATATATTATGGTATACTCAAAGAAGAATTTAAAGTATCACACCAAAATGAGTATGGGTTTGTCTAGGATAGTAATTAACTGCATTCCATTGGACACAACTAATTTATATTTCTATGGACAAGAATAATTTACAGTACTATTTTTTTATTTTAGTTTTTTCTACAATTTACAGGATTGTAAGATAATTAAAATAATGGAAGGCAGATATTCCTGAGACTACTTGATAAGGCATTTCAGTAATTCTTTGGGTCCATTTCAAAGTATTCCATAATTTTCCCACAAAGAGAAGTAGTACACAGTTTATGACTAGAAACTTTTTTGAAAATTAAACAGCAAACAACAAACCCTTTAAGAGGGAGTTTTGGTGTATTTGATCATTTAAAGCAGATCTGTTCTTCCTGTAATTCTGGAAATAAACAGTAAACAATGCCCAGCGTAGATTTTAAGTGCAATATATATAGTGACAGGTGTTAATGATTAGAATTCTTCTCAAAGGACATGAACATTATCAGCCTTTTTCTATGCATACATATTTTCAATGATCAATTTTTACATTCTGAATCATATATAGAGATTATCATAACAATAACAGCAACAGTTGATGGAATTAAAAAAAAATCAGTCATGTAACTGTTCTATTCCTTGAGAGTAGTTCTTATCTTTTGCAAGATTAGTCCTCCCCCACCTTTAGCTTTATTGAGCTATAAATGGCATATAGCATTGTTTAAGTTTAAGGTGTACAAGGTGGTCATCTGATACACACATAATAGGAAATGTTTTTCACAATAAGGTTAGGTAACATATCTTTCATCTCACATAATTACTGTTTTGTTGGTATGGTTAGAACATAATATACTTTGATAACAACTTTCAAGTATACAATATAGTATTGTTAACTATGCTCACCATGCTGTGCATAAGATTTTGGAATTATTTTGCCTTCTAACTGAAAGTTTTACCCTTTGACCAACATCTCCCCATTTCACCCACCCTTCAACTCCTGGCAACTACCATTATTCTCTCTACCTCTATGAGTTTGATGTTTGTTGATTCCCCCAATAAGTGAGGTCATTTATCTTTATATGTCTGGTTTATTTTATTTAACATAATGCCCTCAAGGTTCATCCAGTTTGTTCCAAATGGCAGGATTTCCTTCTTTTTTGTGGTTGAATAATATTCCATTAAAATTACATAACATACATACATACCACATTTTCTTTATTTGTTAACACCTGGCTGTTTCCAGGTCTTGGCTGTTGTGAACAATGCTGGCATGACCAACATGGGAGTGCAGATATCTCTTTAAGACAATGCTTCCATCTCTTGCATACATACCCAAAGATGAGATGGCTGCACCTATGGTAGTTCTATTTTCAATTTTTTGAGGATCCTCCATACTGTATTTCATAGTGGTACTACCAATTTACATTCCCATCAATAGTGTACCATGGCTACAGGATCTTAACCATGGGTGCATACAAGGCAGTAGAGGTTGGTGATATATTAGGCAGTTACAGTACACGTGCAAAGCTAGAGGTATTGGCCTTGAGGGGACACAGTGGCGAGAGTTAGCTTAAGGAGTCTAGGTGGCATCTTGCATTCATGCAGCCTCAGAGAGCTGGACATGAGCTGCTGGTGTGGAGCCCAGCTTCCAGCAGGCATGGGTAGAGGAAGTGGGGTGGGAATCCAGTAGCTGGTGTCTTTGAATTTGAATACCGGTGTGGTAAAAACTGGTGAAATCAGCTGGGGGATGTGGCTGCTGTGCTGCCTATTGGTTTCTTCCGTGGTGAGAACTGTTGGGGTCCTGTGAGAGCATGTCATTTGGAATCATGGATGTTCCTGCTGTGTGGCTTATACTGGGAACCTCTGCTCTTCTGCCTGTCCCTGGACCTCTTTGTACGATTCAGCTTTGCCAGTCTCTGAGTGGGGTGAAACTGAAGTAGGTCTTTCATGTGGTACCCTGAAAGGCTGGGAAAGCTGTTTGCTCAACCCTCTTTCCCATTCCCAGTGAGGGGAACTCTTTTTAGCTGGGAAGTTCCCTCTTCGTGCTAAGCTATGCTGAGCTGGGTGAGGAAATGATGTAGGGCAAACGAAGCTGTTCTTCTTTCCCTTTGTGTGTGGTTATTCTCAGGTGTTTTGTTCCACTGTCTTGCTGAAGTTTCCTTAGTGGGCTCCTCAGCTCTCCCAGAGCTGTTTTTGCTCACGGCTATCTGTCTAATTGTTGATCTTTGGGGGTGGGGGGATGTTGACTGGGGTCTCCTACACCACCATCATAGTGATCTCTCTCTTGTAAGACTCATATTGATGAGTGCCCGGAATGTACTGGTTACTATCTAAATGAAGTTCAGATGAATCAATATAACCAAGTTAGTTAAAATAGGATGTTAGATTCATTGAGAAACATAGCTTGTGCATCACAGGAATTCCAGGCATTATATTAGGACTAGAGGCCTGGTGCATGGAATTCGTGCATAGGGGGTAGGGTGGGGATGGGGCGCTTCCCTCAGCCTAGCCTGCACCCTCTCCAATATGAGACCCCTCAAGGGATGTCCAACATCCCTCTCACAATCCAGGACTTCTGGCTCCCAACTACTCGCCTGCCTGCCTTCCTGATTGCCCCGAACTGCTTCTGCCTGCCAGTCTGATCACCCACTAACCACACCCCTGCCAACATGATTTTTGCCTAACTGCTCCCCTGCCAGCCTGTTTGCCTCTAACTGCCCTCCCATGTGGGCCTGGTCACCCCTAACTGCCCTTTCCTGCAGGCCTGTTCTCTCTCAATTGCCCTCCCTTTCAGGCCATCTTGTGGTGGCCATCTTGTGTCCACATGGGGGCAGTATCTTTGATCACATGGGAGCAGCCATCTTGTGTGTTGGAGTAATCTGCATATTACTCTTTTATTAGATAGGATAGAGGCCTGGTGCATGAAGGTTTGCCCTGAAGGGTGTCCTGGATCAGGGTGGGGGTTTCCTTGGGCTTGGGGCAGCCTGGGTGAGAGGTCTGTGGTGGTTTGCAGGCTGGCCACACCCGCAGTGACCCAAGCAGAGGTCCTGGGACTGGAATTTATTTATATTCTACAATTGAAACTTTGTAGCGTGGAGTGGAGCCAAATCTTCCGCTCATTCTGTGGCCACACCCATTTCTTTTGGGATTTATTTAACTTCTATAATTGAAAATTTGTAGCTTTAAGCAGAAGCCAAGGCAGGCCAGAGCTGTGGAAAGCTTGGCTTCCTCTCCATCACGGGGGGGCAACCCTAGCCTCCTGCTCTCTACAGCTCCATGGATAGCCATTTTTGTTGGAATTTATTTATCTTCTATAATTGAAACTTTGTAGCATTGAGTGGAGACCTGGGCCGGCCAGGATGTGTGGAAAGCTTGGCTTCCAGCATTGCCGGGGAAACCCAAACCTCTCTCCTGCTCACTCCATGGTCACGGCCACCTTGGTTGGTGTTAATTTGCATACTCACTCCTGATTGGTTGGTGGGTGTGGCTTGTGGTATAGCAGAGGCACAGCCAATTTACATATTACTCTTTTATTAGATAGGATGATAATGGCTGCTGAGAAATAAGTAACATTAAATACTATACATTCATTAATGTAAATATTCATATATATCTACACTAATAAAAGAGAAAGACTGTACCTCTGTGATGCACACTAGCCTATCAGGAGTGAGTATGCAAATTAACCCAACAAATATGGCAGGTTAATTTGCATATGCAGGTGCCAAGTGGACAGGTTGGGGCTGCGCCAAATGGCCTGGGTCCCACACCTGCAGGCTCTTGGGACCATTGCTAGCACTTGGGAGATGAGGGTGGCCATGCTAAGCGAAGAATACTGAAGGATCCAGCCAGAGTGAAGGCCTGGGTCCTGGGTGCCAGAGAAAAACTGGTGCTGGGATCCAGGGGAAGGCCTATTGCACGAATCTTTCTGCATTAGGCCTCTAATATATATATTAGCCAGGGTGAGGGGTTGCATGATATTCGTGCACAGGTATGGTCCCTAGGCTTGGTCTGTGATCAGTGCCATGTTCCCTGGCTGCCCGCAGCTGGCCCTGCCCCCTTCCACCACCCACCTACAGTTCCCCTTTCACTACTGGGTGATTGGAGCCTGCCGGCCAGGGGTGAGGAACTGAGAGGTTGGCCATTCCCGCCTACTTGGTGGCCCCACCCCTGCTGCAGGTCACCCTCTGTATGTGGGGCAGGGGCCTTGGCCTGGCGTTGCCCACATCCCCTGCCACCCACCCTGGTTCCCCATTAGCCATTGGGTGATCAGAGCCTGCTGGCCAGGGAAAAGGACTGAGAGGTGGTCAGTGTACCTCATAGTGACTGGTTGAGGGGTCGTTCTGGTTGTTCCACCATTAGGGCTAATTTGCATATTACCCTTTTATTATATAGGATAGAGGTCTGGTGCACAGGTGGGACTGGCTGGCCTGCCCTTATAGGGGCTCCAAATCAGGGTGGGAGTCCCTGCTGGGGGGTGGGGCATCCGGGGCCTGCGGTCATTCTGGTCTCTGGTTGTTCTGGTTATTCTGCTGTTTTGGTCGCTGGATATATATGTATGTATGTATGTATGTATACACACACACACACACACACACACACACACACAGTGGTACCTCGAGATATGAGTTCAATTCGTTCAGTAACCTTGCTCGTATATCAAGTTGCTCGTATCTCAAAGCAAATTTCCCCATTGAAATCATTTGAAATGCCGTTAATCCGTTTCATCCCCCAAAATACCACCCCAGTTGTTCATGTTACGTGTTTTTGAATAAGAAAAATGTATTTATAAATGACAAATATTGTATAAAAACATAATAAAAGAGAATGTAAAGGAATAAACTGGTTTTATAAAGTGTATTTACCTACTCGTTACACTCTTAATGCTACACTTTATCCCTAAACTGAATGTAACTTAACTAATCTTCACTGAACTTAATTGCTACTGGTCTTTGCATTTTTGGCCAATTTCAAAAAAAACATGTCCAACGAGGTTTGCCTCTTCCTCCCTTTCAGAATGTTTCTGAAATGGGTGAGGCAAGTTTCATTGAACAGCTCCGATGCACGACCAGTAGCAACTTTTCAGGGTGTTTCTTTTCCACGAAGTGTGACACCCTCTCCCACATTCCTAAGATCTCCTTTATCTCACTTGTAGAGATCTCCTCCACCTCTGGCTCCTCCTTGAAACCAATTTCTTGGAGAATCTCCGCATGTTGCTGAGACTGCAACTCTTGTAACTCCTCCGTGGTGAGTTCCAGAGAGTGCTCCTTGAGGAGCTCATTCACGTCTCTCTCATCCACCTCCAGGCCCGTGGATTTTCCCAGAGACACTATCTCCTCCTCCACTGGCACCTCGGGTTCAATTCCTTTGAAGGTCCTTTCGGCTATGGCCTCAGGCCACAGCTTCTTCCATGCAGAGGTCAAAGTCCTCGTTGTAACACCCAGCCAGGCCTGATCAATAATTCTGAGGCATATCACGATGTGAAAGTGGTTCTTCCAGAACTCTCGAAGGGTGAGGTTTGTGTTCTCCTTCGCCTCAAAGCAGTGCCGGAACAGGTGCTTGATGTACAGCTTTTTAAAATTAGAAATCACCTCCTGATCCATGGGCTGCAGGATAGGAGTGGTGTTGGGAGGTAGGTAGACAACCTTTATAAACTTAAACTCTTCGAGGAGTTCATCTTCAAGGTTCGGTGGGTGAGCAGGAGCATTGTTGAGGATGAGGAGGGCTTGCATGGTTAGGTTGTTTTCCTGTAGATATTTCTTAACAGAAGGGCCGAATACCAGGTTTACCCACTCCTGGTAACCCATGCCTTCGGGTTTGCCCTCCACATAACTTGCAGTTTATCTTTTAAAATCTTATGTGACTTAAAGACTCTGGGGTTTTCTGAATGGTATACGAGCAGAGGCTTAATCTTGCAGTTGCCACTCGCATTGGCGCACAGTGCGAGAGTAAGCCTATCCTTCATGGGTTTGTGGCCTGGCATCACCTTCTCTTCTGCCGTTATAGAAGTCCTATTCTGCATCTTCTTCCAGAAAAGCCCTGTCTCGTCACAGTTGAAGACTTGCTGGGGGATATATCCTTTGGCTTCTATCAGTTCGGGAAAAGTTTTGAGGTAATCCTCAGCTGCCTTCACATCCAAACTTGCTGCCTCACCATGCCTGACGATGGAGTGAATGCCGGACCTTTTCCTGAAGTTATCAAACCAGCCTCTACTGGCTTTAAATGAGTCTTTCGATGCTTCGTCCATGGAAGTGCGCGGGGTCTGCTCCAGCAAATCACCGTAAATCGCTCGTGCCTTCTCGCATATGTTGCCCCGTGTTAATGTATCTCCTTTAAGCTGCTTCTCCATCACCCACACCATCAGTAGATCTCCATCTTTTCATGGAGAGAGCTACGGAGCTTAGAAATTATTGTAACACCCTTAGCTGGCGTTATACCCTTTATCGACTCCTTCTGTTTAAGCACAGTGCATATCGTTGAAGTACTACGCCCGTACTTTCTCGCCAAGTCAGCCACTCGCACACCTTGCTCATATTTTTCTATGATTTCACGCTTTAATTCAATAGACATCATCCTCTTCTGAGCACTGTCCTTTCCACTCGCTTTCTTCAGACCCATGGTTATAAAAAAAATGTGATAAAGTATGTAAATGCACAAAAGATGCTTCGACAACGAGGTAAACAAGCACACTGACTGAGGCATGGGAAACTATGAGACGCTCGAGTCACCGTAAACTGGTGGGTCGTGTGCAGCCGGCCAATCCTTGTGATTACTCATATCTCAAATGTTGCTCGTATTTCAAAGCAAAAAATCGCTCGCTTGATGGCTCGTATCTCAAAAATCTTGTATGTTAGGGCACTCGTATCTCGAGGTACCACTGTATATATATTCCATTTGGTCTTAATGTAGTGTAGAAAATCTAAAATAATAATTCCCTGTCATTTATATGATATTGAGAATTATTTTAGACTCACATTTAAGTATACAACTATTAGTGGGAATTCTCAGTCAAAAGATAAAGTTATTATGTAAAGAATGACTTGGATCAATAGAAAATGCTCTAGATATGTACTTTTGTGATTTTGCTTAGTTTCTTCCTGTTAACCCATTAGTATAGATTAATGTATACATTGGTCTTTGTCATATGTTTCATAGAACTTATCTTTGTCTCTCTCCTTTCCAGAATGTGTAGTATAGAATAGCATTATGGGGATGCAGTCTGGTGCTCTATTTCTTCATGAGGCTAATATTCATCTTAGCCAGATATGCCCTGTTTGGCTGTCCCCCCACATAATTATAATGTAAGCCCTGACCTGGTCAATAAATTGGTTTAACATGAGGTATATATGATTGATATGATATATGTGGAGTGATATGGAATATCTTGATAGGACTGATTTGACATTGTGTGCTCTTGGGTGGGATAGGAATAGTGTCTACAATGACTGCCTGCCTCATTGGCAGACAGCTGAAGACATCTGCAGACAGCTTGCCTACTAGTTTGAGGGAATTAAGAGCTAAAAACAGAGAGTGGGTCTCTACTGCATGTTGTCCAGATCAAAAGGATAGTGTGGTCTGAGTCTCCCACATGGACCAAATCAACACTGATTCCCACTGCCAGATGCTATGTGGGCTCCCCTTCCCTTCTCTGCTGCTGTGTTTTATGGATCCCTGTGTGGGGCTGAGACCCCATTCTCTCAAGGGTCAGGCAGGGCCTGCACTACTGTACCTTTCCTTTGGCTTCACTGACTCCATCTTCTCAGTGCTGCCCACTCACAGCATTTTAGATCAGCTATTTTTCAAGTTGAATCTTCTGCAATTTAGCCACAAGTCTACTTGGTACTGAGTGCAAGCAGAGGAACTTTCTGAGACTGCAGCATCTTGCCTCCTCTCCCCTCTAGCACTGTTTTTATTTGTTGATGATACATTTACTTAACATGTTTTGAACTCAGTTACTTCATATATTAATTAAGAGTACTTAAAACAATCTACATGAATAAAAGAGAAATATACAAACTGATCTCACTCTGCTACACCCACAGACAATCAGGAGCAAATATGCAAATTAGCACAACAAAGATGGTGGTGGCCACAGAGTTGAAGTGAGCAGGAGGCTTAGGTTTCCCATGGCATTGGAAGAAGCCCTGGCCTCCACTCAAGGCTACAAAGTTTCAATTTATAGAAGATAAATAAACCCCAGATACCTGCTTCCCAGCCTGCCCTGGCCTCTGCTCAAGGAGGCGCTGAAAAAAAAGAAAGAAAAGAAAAAGAGGGCTGGGAGCTTGGGTTGCTGGGGTGTGTGGCCAGCCTGAAAACAGCCCTCAGCTCCTCACCCAGACTGGCCACACTCCCATAGAGTGAGGGTTCCTGCTGGGGTGCTTAGCCAGCCTGAAAACAGCCATCAGCCCCTCACCCCATCAATGGGTCAGTTGGAGGCGATCAGGACAATGGAGGGGGGACAGTTTGGAGTGAGCAGGTCAGCAGGGGGGGCAGTTGGGATTGAGCACACTGGCACAGAATGCAGTTGGGGGTGGTCAGGCTGGCTGGGGGGCATTTGGGGGCAAGAAGGCTGGTGATTGGGGGCAGTTGGGGGTGAGCAGGCTGGCATGCAGAGTGGTTAGGGGCAATCAGGCAGGCAGGTGAGTGGTTAGGAACCAGCAGTCCTGGATTGTGAGAGAGATGTCTGACTGCCAGTTTAGGCCTGATCCCTGTAAACCAGCAGTAGGACATCCTTTAAGGGGTCCCAGATTGGAGAGGGTACAGGCTGGGCTGAGTGACACCCCTTTCTCCCTGTACACCAGGCCTCTAGTAAGTGAATAAATTGTAACAGATATCTCCTCAAATGTCTTCTAACATCTCGGATTCCAATTTTTATGTTTATGTTAATTATTAGATATTTTATTTTGATTTGGAAAATAAATATCTAAACTCAAATGATATAAAGAGGTATAATTCTGAATGCACAATTATATGTCAGAGTTAAGAATATTGGCAATATTTTGTCAAAATGCTTAAGAGAAGTTTTATTAGTGAGTATCTTGGAATCCAGGATGACCAACTAAAAATGACAGAATAATGGTCTCTTTCTAACCTTATTATTAAAGGTCCTTTAAAAAATATGCTCAGAGTTATATTGTAGGACATAGTAATTTTATTGAGTATTTAAACAACAGTCTAACTCTGTGTTATAGAGTTTTTCAGAGGAGGTAGAAAAGAGTGAATTATGTCTGTCCTGAACTTTCCTAGGTTATGATGACCTGCTTTCTGAGTCTTCCATTTTTATAAGTTGCTGTAATGCTGTGCATTATTTGTGCTGCTGTAGGTGGTAACTGGAAAGTTTCTATAACCACCAGTGACTTGCCAAATGCAGGAACCAGCTCACAGGTTTATATTATACTATATGGACAACGGAGAAGCTCAGCCCCCATATATCTTTATGGAACAGATGGAGCTCGATTTCAGGATGGCCATGAAGACATATTTACTGTAAGTAATAAAATCAAGTAAAACTTGATAATGTAACCAATATAGTACTTTGGAATGAATGCAATCTATTGAATTTGGCACTTTCCATTATGACTACATGTGTCATGTAGACAATCAATAAAAAATAATTTATGGCAGTTTTGCTCAATCATGCTTAAGCAGATTAAACACAAATAAAACTGCAATACAACAAGAAAATACTAGGTAGCCAACATGTATTATTTTTATACTTGTGGTCAAGAGCAAGAGCTTATGCTTTTCTGGATAAAGCTTTAACAGACAAGACTCTCAGTCATGATCAAAAAAGGAAAAGTAAAATTGTCAAATAAAGGAAGGCAAAAAAAAAGCTGTCATCAAGTTATTTGTTCATAGCTAGGCACATTGAGATCAAGAGCAAGGGAGAAACAGGAAGTGAAGAGAAACGGGTATCAAAGAAACAGGTAGCAGGGGAGACTAATGTTATGTTGTTAAACTAAAGTCAGAAAAATTGGTATTAAAGGCAAGACTGGAAATGAGTCAAGCACCTTGCACTTTATATATATTTAATAATGTATGTTTGAATGAATGAATGCATAGAGGGACTGTTTGAACTGGGAAGAGATAAAGAAGTCCCTGTCCCTGGTTTTTGACTGATCTGTCCTCATGCAAACAAGGACTCCAAATCCTCACAGTTCGATTGGTCTAAAAGATACTGTCCTGATTGGACAGAGTAGAGCTGCTCTGGTTGGTTGGAGCTATATAGCTATAATGGGATAGGGAAAGCCTTAGCCTTATTGGTTAAAAAAGCTTTCCAGGAACTCCTTTATAAGGGTTGGCTCAGATGGCAGAAACAGCATGCATGTAGGCAGGTCAGTGCAGAGTAAGGCAGTTTAATGCAGAGTCAGCCAGTTCAATGTGGATTTCACCCTGAAGTGGAGCTTATGTGAAAGACTCCCTGAGTAGAATGGCTGCTAGGCTTGGTTTTTAAATTTGAGCTCAGTTATCTACTAGTAGCCCTTCTTAGTGGGTGTCTATTCTCAGGGTTCAAAAAATATATTAAAATTTTATGGAATTACATCTAAAATTCCCCTCTAAGTTATGTTTTTATTGAATTCCCCCTGTTTTTGTATGTTTTTAAAAAATTTATTTCAAGGTATTTAAAAATATCTCTTGCATTTTTTTTTTGATTTATGGGTCACTGAAAAACGTTAATTTACACCCATACGGTGTGGATTTTTCAGTTTTTCTTTATGTATTGATTTTTAGTTTCATTCCATTGTAATTAGAAAAGATAGATGACTTCAATTATTTTTAATTTTCAAAACTTGTTCTTGTGACATAACATAGTTTATCTGGAGAATGTTGCATGTACACTTGAGAAACTATATTCTGCTGTTGAGTGAAATGTTCTATACATGTCTGTTAGACTTAGTTGATGTTTAAGTCCTCTTTTTCCTTATTTGATTTCCTGTCTAGTTCTATTCATTATTCAAAGTGGGATACTTAAGTCTCTAACTATAATTGTAGACTATTTCTCCATTAAGTTTAGTCAATTTTTGCCTCATATATTTTGATGCTCTGTCATTAGGTTCATACATGTTTATAATTCTTACTAGAGGCCTGATGCACGAAGATTCATGCAGTAGGCCTTCCTTCACCTTGGCTTCCAGCACTGGTTTTCCTCTGGCACCTGGGACCCAGGCCTTTGCTCCGGTCACCACCTTCTGGAGTCTTCTCTCCAGCTGGAGTGTTCGTTGACTCTGGCTGGAGTCTGCAGGCTTCTCGCTGACTCCAGCTGGAGTCTGCAATCCTTGCTTCACTCTGGCTGGAGCACTGTCCCTGTAGCTCCCTCTATCCCTTGCCCTCCCCCTCATAGCAGGTGTCCTGCTCCTCCTAGCTGCTCTGTGCCTGGAGTGGCTGCGGGGGGTGGGAGGCATTGCCATCTTTGCCCTTCTAATTTGCATAGTACCTCCTGATTAGCTGATGGGTGTCATGGAGTTATGGTCAACTTACATATTTCTCTTTTATTAGTGTAGATATCTTCTTTAAATTTTTTTATTAATGAATTACATGTGTACATATCTTCCCATTGCCCCCCCACTCCCATGCATGCCCTAACCCCCCAGTGTCTTGTGTCCATTGTTTATGCTTATATGCATGCATACAAGTCCTTCGATTGATCTCTTATTTATCTTACCTCTCCCTAATCTTCCCATTGTAATTTGACAGTCTGTTTGATGCTTTACTGCCTCTGTATCTATCTTTTTATTCATCAGTTTATAATGTTTTTTATTATCCATAAATGAATGAGATCATGTAGTATTTTTCTTTCATCGACTGGCTTATTTCACCTAGCATAATGCTCTCCAGTTCCATCCAGATTGCTGCAAATGGTAAGAATTCCTTCTTTTTTATGGCAGCATAGTATTCCATCGTGTAGATGTACCATTGTTTTCTGATCCAGTCATCTGCTGATGGGAACCTAGGCTATTTCCAAATTGTAGCTATTGTAAATTGTGCTGCTATCAAATAGGGGTGCATATATCCTTTCTGATTGGTGTTTCTAGTTTCTTAGGATATATTCCTAGGAGTGGGATTACTGGGTCAAATGGGAGTTCCATTTTTAGTTTTTTGAGGAAACTCCATACAGTTCTCCACAGTGGCTGCACCAGTCTGCATTCCCACCAGCAGGGCATGAGGGTTTCTCTTTCTTTGCAACCTCTCCAACACTTGTCGTTGTTGATTTGTTCATGGTTGCCATTCTGACAGGTCTGAGATGGTATCACATTATCGTTTTGATTTGCATCTCTCGGATAATTAGTGACTTTAAGCATGTTTTGATGTGTCTCTTGGCCTTCCTCTGTCTTCTTTCGAAAAGATTCTATTTAGATATGTTGTCCATTTTTTTATTGGATCACTTATCTTCCTTTTATTAAGTTGTATAAGTTGGCTGTAGATGTTGGGGATTAAACCTTTATTAGTGAAAACATTTGCAAATATGTTCTCCCATTCAGTGGGCTTTCTTGTTGTTTTGTTGATGGTATTCTTTGCTGTTAAAAAGCTTTTTATTTTGATGTAGTCCCATTTGTTTATTTTCTCTTTAGCCTCCATTGCCCTAGGAGCAATATCAATGAAGAAGTTCCTTCGGCATGTGTTTGAGATTTTTGCTGCCTGTGGATTCCTCTAGTATTTTTATGGTTTCCCGTCTTACGTTTCAGTCCTGTATCCATTTTGAGTTTATTTTTGTGTATGGTATAAATTGGTGGTCTAGTTTCATTTTTTTGCATATATCTCTCCAATTTTCCCAGCACCATTTATTGAAGAGACTGTCTTGACTCCATTGTGTGTTCATGCCTCCTTTGTCAAATATTTATTGAGCACAGTGGTTTGGGTCGATATCTGGATTCTTTATTTTATTCCATTGGTCTATATGTCTGTTCTTGTTCCAGTACCAGGCTGTTTTGAGAACAGTGGCTTTGTAGTACAGCTTGCAATCTGGTATTGAGATCCCACCTACTTTGTTCTTTCTCAGGATTGCTGTGGCTATTCGGGGTCTTTTTTTTATTCCAGATGAATTTTTGGAGAGTTCTTTCTAGGTCTGTGAAATTTGCTGTTGGTATTTTAATGGGGAGTGCATTGAATCTATAGATTGCTTTGGGTAGTATGGACATTTTAATGATGTTGATTCTACCAATCCATGAACATGGTATGTTCTTCCACCTGTTTACATCTTCCTCTGTCTCTTTTTTCAGTGTCCTGTTGTTTTCTGCATATAGGTCTTTTACCTCCTTAGTTAAGTTTATTGCTAGGTATCTCATTTTTTTTTTTTTGGTGCAATGGTAACACCCCTTTATCAATATATAATGTCCTAAGATTAGCTGTTTTTAATGGGATTTTGTGAAATTGCATTGAAAGATTTTCTCATGATTACTTTGTAGATCATGGTTGGAGACATTGGAACACTCTTTAAAATTCGTATTGGTCATACAAACTCTGGAATCTCCCCGTCTTGGCACTGTAAAAAGGTAAATATATATCAACACTCCTATCCTTTTCAAAGACTTTGCAAATTCTATTTAGGAATCAAAACTCAAGGGAAAATTTCATGCCTATCATGAGTTGATGGAGTCAAATCTGGACCTTTTTAGTCAGTGTAATTCTTAAGGTGGGAGTATCACATAGCCTTGTTAGTAATTTAATTCCTAATTAATTAAGGAAAGCACCTCAACTAATAAATCCTCTCATTTCTTTGGAAAGAGAAGAAAATACTTGGGACTCTGGAATAACACTGCTTCTTAACATTGTTGCATTAGTAACTAGGGGGATATTATCTGCTTCCCTAGAGTGGAAAAAATAGAACATTAGTGTCGATGAAATAATAATCTATTAGACCTTGACTTCCAGCTCTCAAATTTAATCTGCTTATGCTAACCAAGATAATGATCCCCAAATTCTCTTAAGTGGAAAAGTCCCCACAGAAAACAACAGCAAAAAAAACCATTTACATTTTACTTTAAAAATTTTACTTATTAGCATGATTGCCAATAAATACAAATCTTGAGAACTGGAAATCATACAGCTTGTCATTCATTTTTATATATGGTGTATTTCCATCTCTTGTCATTTCAAAAACAAATGATCTTGAACTAAACAAGTTTTTAAAATGCAAAGAACATCTAGTCAAACTCCTGATATTCTTGGCAAGCTTGTTTAGTAGTTTTATAATGTGAGAAAACAAATGAAAAATTTATGTAAGATAAACATATTTTTAAATCTATTAGTGGAAATAGCCATCTTTGCATCAAGTCATGAAAAATCTTGAGGCAGAGAAAAAAATGCAACTATTAAAGAAAATACAAAGGGTTGAAATTTGATTTCAAAATTCAAAATTACTGCCTGGCTTCAATATAAAATAATTCTCTTTTATACTATATAGAGCTTTTAAAGGATGATCATTTATAATATCTTTTTATTTTCTCTCCTAATTAGCTAACTTATGAAAATGACCATTAATCTCCCTGCCATCTCATTTGATTTGTAACCAATATTATATCCAATCTGAAGCTGGAATGCTAATACAGTGGTTACATTATCTGAAAAAATTTGTATAATATCGCAGAGGAAAGACAAAAAAAAACAAACACAGGCTGAAAATTCCTATTGTCTTTCTCTCTATGGCAAGTTCTTTCTCATTGCAAGGAAACTTATTTGCTTGAGGTTTACATCACCTGTGTTTGAATACCAATAAAGAAGAAAGATAGTCTTGATTCAAAGTTTTATTCTGTGTGTGTAAAACCTGTATATAATTTACTCATTATTTCAAATTAAAATGCTAGATAATTGGCTGGGAATTTTCTGTTCAATGCTTATAATACAGTTTTAGTTTGAAATTTAAAATTTTAAGTAAGCCAACTTGTGTTTCTAATTTGAAGGGACTTGAATTAAAAGATAGTACAGCCGAAACCGGTTTGGCTCAGTGGATAGAGTATCAGACTGCAGTTGACACTTGCCTGGGTTCAATTCCAGTCAAGGGCCCGTATTTTGGTTGCAGGCACATCCCCAGGCAGCTGATTAATGTTTCTCATCGATGTTTCCTACTCTCTATCTCTCTCCCTTCTTTTCTGTAAAAAATCAATAAAATATATTAAAAGAATAAAAGATAGTCTATTATAGCAATAATGATACAATATTTTCACAGCACATAAAATATTCACATTGTTCTTAGGACCTTAATCTTGATTCTTTCAAGTTTAGTTAAGGAAGAATACAAGATAAAAAGTTTCAATTGGTGATTTATTTTGTGTATTTTCTCAAATAATCTTCTTAAGCTTTAATTAAAATAATCAAATCAAATACTTTGCAAGCCAATAGTAATTCTGTGTGGCTCTTTGAAAGCTTTTCTAAAAGTATGATTACATCATCATCACACCTCGCGTGAATTTATTAATGTAAATTTTTGTACCTTACCAAGACCCACAGAATTAGTAAGTTTAGGTCTTGAAAATCTACTTTTATAACAACATGATTTCTTAAACACATTAAGTTGAAAATCTCTGATTTAAGACATTATAAAGATTAATTTATGCTCTAACTGGTATGGCTCAGTGGATAGAGTGTCGGCCTGTGGACTCAAGGCTCCCAGGTTCAATTCTGGTCAAGGGCTTGTACCTTGTTTGTAGGCACATACCCTGTAGGGAGTGTGCAGGAGGCAGCTGATTGATGTTTCTCTCTCATCGATGTTTCTAACTCTCTATCCCTTCTCCTTCCTCTCTCTGTAAAAAATCAATAAAATATGTTTTAAAAAAATAAATAAAGTTTAATTAACAGATAACAACTGCAATAATAGCATCCTACTATGAAATGCTAGATTTTAGAATTAGAAAACATAATGTCTGCTTTTTGATGATTTGGGACATTTATTATCATCTTTGTTTAATTACAGGATAAATGATTAGATATAATATGGTATAATAGGTGCTCAAATAAATAATTATAGCTTGAATTTCATTCATTGCTGAGACCCCAGTGAAGTAACCACCAGTTTGAATCTGTAGTGCATAAAATCTGAGTTCATGCTAATATTTTATAAAAATCATTTTAAAATAAAAATTATTCTTAAGTATTTTTATATGTAATATTGTTGCTTTTGTAGATACGATTGTGGGACTTGAATTCTGGAAAGAAGTTTTATATACCTGTACAACGATGGTTGGCACGAGATCAAGAGGATGGAGAAATCTGTCGAGAATTTCCTGTTTTAAACAGAGGACAACCCACTCTTCCAGGTAGAAAAAATCCAATTCTAGGTATTACATAAAAAAACAAAACAACTTTTTTCCCTAACTGCTGAAGGTCAGGGGACTTGATTAATACACGTTGAGTATAAATGAATGAATGAATGAATGAATAAGGAATTGCTAATTTCTTACTTCTGCTGGTAGTATATTTTTAAATTGTTTCATATACTGGCAGTCAGAAATATGTTTCTTATCAAGAGTTAAACCTGTAGGAAGGTCAGTTGAAATGCCTCTTAATCAAAACAAGAAAATGAATTCTGAGAGGGTCATGAGAAATTGAATGTCCAATGAATTTACTCCAAGACTAAGAAATGCAACTCAATGTATGCTTTTCCTGCCAAGCTCTGCCTTACTTTTGAAACTTTATCTATTTGATTAGGAAATGAAAACAGAATTGCTCAATGACTTTGTAAGCATTTGACCAAAGGCAAAGGTGTGTTCATCCTTGTGTATATGTGGCTGAGAAATGGGCTCTGCACAAGGTTAGATTATCACTGCTCGACTGCCACAAGGATTCAGGGTGATTGTCTATAGCAGCTATTTGCTATTGTGTCAGCTGGCCTCTGCTTTAGAAAAGAATAGGAAAAGAGTAAATGAGAATTATTAAGTGGGAAATGGAAAAAATAGACTTTTCTTCAATCTGGAATATTTTCTACTAAAAATGTGATATCTTAGTTTTCTAAAGAAAGAAATGATAATAAATATTATGTGAAGATTAGCAAGAGCTAAACAATGCCAAAGATCTAATGTTATGCTTAGGTACATAACTTGGGTATCATTTTAGGGAACATAGATTGGTAAAAGATTTGCACAGACTGATGATACCTTGTGGTTTTTAAATAAGGTGCGTTAAGTTTCTGAAGTTAAAATATTTTTGAAGTGATATGAATAGTTCTAGTTGCTAAAAAGTGAAGGCTATGTATGAGCACTGTTCTCACCACTCCTAAGTATTCTTCTCAACATCCTTTCTGAGCCCATTCTCTTCCCTAAGAGACATTTGCTAGGTTCCCTGTTCCTACCCACTGTTAATAATGATGAAGAGGTTACTTTTTGCTTCATTGTTTCATTTTATTGTATAATTCTGCTCAAAAGAAGGCATATTCTACAAATACTTACTGATTTCTATCACCTTCCCTATAGTACTTGGTATAATGGTTGATTAATAATAATATAAAAAGATTACTTTCAATTTTTCCTCTTGGCTTAGAGAAATCTCTCAAGCGGTGTCTCTCATGTGCTCTCTGTATCATCTCATGTGCTATTTATGAATTCGGTAGGCCTTTAGATATCTAGGTCAGTAGTAGATATAGCAAATGATGGCTGACAGCCATATTTTTTGCCCAAAATTCTAACAGAGATTGGTGCTGTGCATGAAATGATGTCATTGTACAGACAGTAAGGAAAGGCTGAATTCATGTCTTTTTTCCTCCTATATTGTATACTTTTGAGTCTATAAGGAAGTATAATAGTATTTGTCATTTAAGGTAAAAGGAGTCTAAAAGGGTTTGCCGGGTTAACCTGAAAAATATGTTTTAATTATGGAATTATTTTCCTGAAGACAATAAGGGTTGCTAAGAAAACCAGGGCTAAGGTGGGCTCTCTCAGGCTGTGCAAGGTATTTTTTAAATTTGTTTTTAATTGTAATTAACATATTATAATAAATAACTCATTTCTCCTGAGGACAGGCCTTATGAAGAACAGAATGTTCTGGTATATGTCAGGTTGCTCCCCTTTCTCTTCTTCCTGAGGAAAGAAATGGGAGGAAAATTTTCTCTGATATGTACTGTCAGAATCCAGTTGGGCTCTTGGAGACAAAACTCACAAAAGTATAACTAGGTGCCCCTGGAGTTTTAACTCAGACGTTTCTGCAATGAGCCTCCAACAGTTGTTAATTACAGTTCAGATTTTCCTACCCCAGCAATGGTTCCTGTGTCAGTTTCTGCCACTAAGACTCTGCTACCATAAGTGTGACTCCCTGGATTCACCTGTGTGCCCCTCGAATCTTATGGGCCATAGTTTGCCCTGTCTCCTTACTTCTTCAGTTTATCTTTTTGACATTTTCCTTTTGTTTGTACTTAGTGTTTCTGGTGTCCTTTAGATGCCTGTGTTCTCTTTTAATTCATTGTTCACCTTTAAGATTATTGTTTGAACTCATTGTTAGGTATTCATAGATCTCCATTGCATTGTGGTTGGTTTCTTAAGATTTAATGTGTTATTTTGTTTGGGCTATATTTCTCTTTTATTTGCTCTGTCTGTGATTTTTTGTTTCAATTTTGGCATTTGAAAAAACAACTACCTGTCTAGTCTTTGTGGACCAGCTTTATATATAGGATGATTTTCACTAATTAGCCCCACTAGGGATTCTGCAGACCCCTCTATCCTTTTCTAGCTTTGCTTCCTCTTTGATTATGCATATGGTCTCCTACTTGAAAAGGTTTATGTGTTTTCACTCAGGAGCGTCCCTGGATATTTGTAGGCAGTTCCGCAGTCTTGCTGGTGCTCAGCAACCCACACCTGTGCCATTCCTGCCAGTGTTTTGATTTAGGTAAGACAGAAACCAGTCGTGCAGAGAGACTCTTAAAAACCAGATGTTGGCCATGTGTTTCACTTTTCTCATTACTTCCCCAATGAGAAGCTAGGTTTGGGCATTTTCTCCCATTTGTATTGTGGCGTGCTGGGGTGGCGGGGCATGGGCATATGCAATGCCATGATTTTCTTAGGGGCTTTGATACAGTCTTTTTTTTGCTTTGGGCTTGCCTGGGTAGGATAACCTCTTACAGTTTCTGGAGTTTTGACTAAGGCAATTTGTTAAAGTTTTGTTAAGTTGGTGCCTAAGAAAACAGGACTGAGGTTTCCTATTCCACTATCTTGCTGAGGTCCCATGAAAGCTATTTTATTGAAACAATTACTTTGCATTTCAATTTGCATAATTGACCCCTGGGTGAATATATCAGTTAATTAGGAAGACTCCCCTTCACTTTTTCTTTCAGTTTTATTGAGACATAATTGACATAAAGCACTGTATTAATTTAAGGTGGTCAGCATAATGACTTGACCTATAGCAAAATGATTGCTGCAAGTTTAGTAATAACCATTATATCATATAGATACAAAAAAAGAGAAAAATAATGTTTTTTTTCCTTGTGATGAGAACTTTTAGGATTTACTCTCTTAGCAACTTCCAAATACTAATATATCATACAATAGTATTAGTTATAATAATCATGTTGTACATTATATCTACAGAACTTATTTATCTTATAACTGGAAGTTTGTACCTTTTGATCACCTGTATCCAATTCCTCTGGTAACTACAATCTCAGTTTTATGTGTATTCAATTTGTTTCTATGCAGGCTCATTTTTGTTGCTCTCCCTTTATTCTTGATGTTCCAAATTTCCTTTTGGCATCATTTGCCTCCTCTCTAAAGAATTTCCTTGAACAATTCTTTTAGAGCAGGTCTTATGGCAAGAAATTCTCTTAATTTTCATTAATATGAGAATGTCTTTATGCCATCTTCATTTTTTAAAAAATTAAATCTTTATTATTCAGATTATTACATTTGTTTCTCTTTTTTCCCCTCCATAGAACCCCTCCACCCAGCTCCCAACCTTCCCTCCCTCCCATTGATCTCATCCATAGGTATATGATTTTTGTCCAGTCTCTCCCTGTACACCCCTCACTCCTTTCCCCCTGAGAATTATCAGTCCACTCCCTTTCTGTGCTCCTGATTCTAGTATATTCACCAGTTTATTCTGTTGATCAAATTTTTAATTCACTTAATTTTTAGATTCACTTGTTGATAGATATACATTTGTTGTTCATAATTTTTTGGCTTTTACCTTTTTCTTCTTCCTCTTCTAAAAGAG
>JAAGEH010000040.1:1286567-1466617 GCA_011751065.1 Lasiurus cinereus
TCTTTAAATAGGTTTTCAGTATCTTGCTCTCTCTCTTCTGGCACTCCTACAATTCTGATGTTGGTACGCTTGAAGCTGTCCCAGAGGCTCCTTACATTATCTTCACATTTTTGGATTCTTTTCTCTTCTTGCTTTTCCAGTTGAATGTTTTCTGCTTCTTTATATTTCAAATTTTTTACTTGATTCTTGACATCCTCTAGTCTGCTGTTAGGACTCTGTATAATATTTTTTATTTCAGTTAGTGTCTCTAGTTGGTCCTTTTTCATCTCCTCTTGGGCCTCACTAAATTTATCCAACTTTTCTAGCATATTCTTGAAAAACCTTATAAGCGTGGTTTTGAACTCTATATCCAGTCGTTTTTTTTCCTCCATTTCTTTTGTTTGTAATCCCTTCCCTTGTCTCAGCATTTTCACTATGCCGGGAAACTTCTGTGTTGAATTTAGCTTTATGATACCAGACTTGCAAATTCGAAGAAGCCTCTGCTGAGCTTGGGAGGGTGGAGTCTCAGGGCTTAAGGGACCGCCTTGCCTTCCAGTCGGCCCCGCCCTCCACGGCCCCTGAGTCTCCCGTGACTGGGTAATGGCTGGAGCGGTCCTTGTGCCCGAGCGCCCGCAGTGCCTCTAGACTAGACCGCTGCCCCTCTGGCTCCCCTGCGCACCAGGACCACACGAGACTAGGTCCCCAGGGTTTCGCCTGAAACAGGGGCTTAGTGGAGTCAGAAGTGGCACAGTTGGGAGGGTCTGTCTCCCGCCCACTGGCGAAAGCCAGCAGCACAATCAGCAATCTGACCTGTGCCATGCGTGCCACCAGGCCTTTGATCTTTTGCGACTCCCCTAAATTTCCGTGCACTTCTCCCTTTTCACAGTCCAAACCACCCCCCGTATGAGTTTTGGCTGGATCTAGGGTTTAGCGTTGTAAGATAAGGGGTTCAATGCCTTTGAGAGTCTCTGTTTCCCTCCTGCCAGAGAAAACCAGCCAGGTACTCTGGCACCCGCTCTCTCCACGTGCGCGTCTCCGTGCCTCAGCTTTTTGCAGCTCCTCTGGGTCTCTGTGAGCCCTCTCTTTCCCTCTAGTTGTAGAACCTCCACTCAGCCAGCTTTCCTGTGGTTCTGAATGATGTCCGTTCTGTCTTTTAGTTGTAGTTTTGAAATTGTTGTGCGAGGCAGCAGTGTAGGTGTTTACCTATGCTGCCATCTTGGATTCTCCAAAATGTACATTCTTAACTACTGTAAGTGCACAGTTCAGTAGTGTTAAGTATGCAGTCAAACTTCAGTTCTCAAATGTCTCCCATCTTGAACAATTTGATTCTCAACCAAGTTGTTTATGGAAAAAATGTTTCATATGTCTAATAAAACTTCAGTTCTTGATCATAACTCTATGATCAATTATGTGTCTCTCAGGTGACAAACAAAGAAGAGAATGCATAAGTATGAGTCAGTTTACTGCAAAACCTTATATTGTTATCTCAGGAAATTGTGCTGTGAATATTAATTGAGAAATATCATTCTGACAAAGTACTAGCAAACTATGTGATAAATATGTTCAGTGACAATGCAGTGTTTCACTTCAGGTAAATGTTAAGATGCAGGCAAAATCAAACATCATTGGATAGATTTTTAGTGAGACAGAGGCTCAGTGATCCTGAAGTAAGTTCTAGTGCAGCAAAGAGACAAAAGAGGGGAAAAATCCCAGAGAGCAGCTGGTGACTTTTTACAGCCAGTAGACATAGGGGATTCTCTTCCCAGCTCTGGGACCTTAGCTTGGGTGTCTGGTGTGGGCCTGGGGCACCTTGCTCCTCATGGTTGGCCTCCACAGAGACAATCTCCCTCCCGATTAGAAAAACAGCACAGGTGGATGTCAGACCAGTCTGTTCTGCACCTTCACCCTTCTTACCAATCTCAATGTGCTTTGAAAAATATGTTTGTAGGGAGACTCAATTTATGCTTTTAAAATGAAAAATTGGTAGTGAAAAGGAGTTGGGTATTAGAAAACTGATTATCATGTTCTATAAATTAATATTATTATTTTACTTTTACTTTAAACATATTTGAATATTTACTGAATGAACTTAATTCTTTTCAAAATTTTTACTCTATCTAAATTTATACTCTTGTTAGAAATCAGACTCATAGTCTAGATCTAACTATACTTGTTTGATTTGTTGCAGACTGACACCTTCTTCCTAGAGGCTGTGCATCTTGGGGATTTGTACAAAATTGTCATAGGACATGATGGGCTTGGCCCAGGTAAGAATCTTCCATAGGTCTGCTTCCATTATACTCATATGAAACTCTGTAAAAATTTAGAGAATAATTACAGAAAACTTTTAATAGGCTGATGCTTAAATATGGACTGTCTGAAATTAAAATGGTATGCCCAGATATTCTTTAAATTTAAAATGGATATATTTTTCATTGAAATAACAGAGGCTGGACTAAGTAGCCTTCTGCCTAGAATGCTAGGAAAAGTGATGCATAAATATTGGGGGAGTTTGGGATTAAATGCTGTGGCAGTGGAAACGTCTCAGCATGCTACTTGTGGATATAGCAGCAGGATAGTCCATGAAGCACATCTCTCATGCCAAGAGTGGCACGTTAGGGAGACTGTCCTGGCAGCAAGGTTCCAGCTGTATTTTCTGCTGCCATTTGTGTGAGCTTCTTCCTCAGTTTTTCCATCAGTGCTGAGAGGTGACCCACTTCTTCCCAATGTAATAATTTTTTTCTAATGTATGAAATAACCATAAGATAAACAAAAATCCTTTAACACAAGACAAGAGTATTAATGTGCCTATCCACAAAAATGATAAAAAAATAAACTTCTTCTTAAAAGTACCAATGTATAATTTTCAAAATGTTAAGAACAAAGTTCTCAGAGTCCCCAGGATGTCTGCAGCGTAGCTGGAGGCTGAAAGTCCTTCCTCCCAGCAAGGGACCAGATTTACAGCTAAAATACTTCACAATCTACTTGAAAAACCAGGTGAAGTGCAGCTGACTGGACCTATAATATGTAAGGAACACTGAAGAAACCATATAGAAACTGGTAAGAGAAGGGGAGTCTCAGAAAGGGGCAGCACCCCTTGAAAAGCTATGGCAGGCCTCAGCCCCTGTGACATCCGCTGCAAAGCTCCCTCCTCTTGGGAGTGTGCGGTCTGAACTCCACTCAGGGATCCCAAAACCCAGAGCAGCAGAGACAGGAAGAAGAATCCACATGTATAGTCTTCAGGGTTTCCTATGTACAAAATCATGTCATCTGCAAATAGTGATAGTTTTACTTCCTCCTTTCAATTTGTATGCCTGTTATTTTTTCTTCTTGTCTGATGGCTATGGCTAAAGCTAACACTGCCAGTACTATGTTGAATAAGAATGATGTTTCTGTCCTTAAGGGAAACATATTAGTTTTTGCCCATTGAGTATAATGTTGGCTGTAGGTTTTTCCATAGGTGGCCTTTATTATATTGAGATATGATCTATTTCCACTTTGCTGAGAGTTTTGTCAACATAAGAATCATTCAAACCTGTGAAGAATTTTTTGCGAGTTTATTTGAGCCAAACTGTCTACAATTGCCAGGAAGCAAAATCTCAACAAATTGAGAATGCTCTGGAAAAAATGTATTTTATACAGGACAATCCAAAGATAAAAATGCATTTGGGTTACATGAATTCCATTGGTGATAGATTAGGGAGATGGGAGAAAGCAAAGTGGAAAAGCCTCTGGGACAGGATAAAAAGTAAAATGATAGATACATGCTTCTTTTGCATAGGTGGGTACAGGATTGTTAACAGTTAACAATTAACTGAAGGGTATTTGTGATCTTTGCACAACAGTGCCTGTGCTTTGAGGGGTCAGGAAAAAGGAAAATTACTTTGACATTCCAAAGATATGTTATCATAGATGCAGAAAGACAATAGACAGGCTCAGTGAAGGTAATGATTGACTTTTGTCAAGGAATGTGTCGATCTAGGATGTGACTATGAGCCATGATTTGGTTTTTATTAAAAAGTTTTAATCTCAGACCATCTGTTGTGGTTACTTTAGGTCTCTGAATTTGCAAGGCCACCACACAGGCCTTCCCTGAGCTAGTCAGGTTAGCATGTGGCCCCTTTTCATCCACAAATGTATTTTGGAAATAGTTCAGATATATATTCTTTGGAAGATGCCAGGATCAGGATTATAAATGCAGTTTATGACATCAAGAGCAATTGCAGAATTATTCTATTTTTAACTGTTAGGAAAAACATATTGAAGTAGGTAACAGAACATGAGGCCTTGGAATATACTGTGCTTTTGTTACCTGTATAAGAAATAGTTTTAAATGCTTCTTCAAGCTTACTTATCTTATGTCTTGCTTTATTTGAAGTATGAAAACTTAAAGGTGCCCAAGGCCTTTATAATTAGAACCTCTTTCTCAAAACTTCAAGTAAAATCTGGACTGTACATACTCACACCATATATATTTTTTTAAATTTGTGTTTAGGAAATGGCTGGTTTCTTGATGATGTTGTAATCAGGGATTCCACAACCAATCATGAATATGCCTTCTTCTGCCACCGGTTTGTAGATGTGCTTTTACATTGACGAAATTCATTTCACATTAGTTCCAAGTTCTGGAGAAATGGATAATTTATTCAATTATTCCTGGTTAAAAGTGCTTTGTTGGGTAACTTTTTTAAACATTAATTTTAGGTACTATTTCTTTTACTGAGAAAGATATCCATTATGTTTATGATATAAATTTAAATATTTCTTGGGAAATTAAGATAGATTTTAAAAATAAAATTTCTCTCTGTAAGGAGAACAAAAGTCTGTTAAGAAAATTTATTCCCATTGGATTAGATCCCAAATTAGGTTAAAAAATAGATGTATAAAATAAATGTTGTATGTGGCTTTTTATACAAAAACTAGGGGCCCAGTGCACAAATTTGTGCACAGTGGTACCTTGAGATATGAGTTTAATTCGTTCCGTAACCTTGAGGCGTGGGAAACTATGAGACACTCGAGTTGAGGTAAACTGGTGGGTTGTGTGCAGCCTGCTGATCCGCACGATTACTCCTATCTCAGATGTTGCTCGTATTTCAAAGCAAAAATCGCTCGCTTGATGGCTCGTATCTCAAAAATCTCGTATGTTAGGGCACTCGTATCTCGAGGTACCACTGTACCATGAAGAAAACTATGAGCCGTGAGGCTGTGGTAGGCAAAGGGGCAGGCCTTGGCCCATCCTCCATGCCCCTGCATGGCCCCTCCTGCTGCAGCCCCTGGTCCCCTGTCTGCCGACAGCCCCACTCCCACTGCCGCCACTCACGCATGCTGACAGCACCAATCCTGCTCTCACCTGTTGTTGATGGCGCAGAGTGATTGGGGCCAGCATCATCAGTTGGTGCAAGCAGTGGCTGCTGCCCAATCACCCCTCAGGTGCAGGGGGAGGTGGAGAAGTTCTCAGGGGTGATTGGGACCAACAACAGTGCCCTCAGTGGGTGTGAGCAGCAGCTCCAGCACTGGCAGCAGATGCAAATGCTGAGCGGGACTGTGGTGTGCAGAAGCAAAGAATTTTTAGTAACCACCAGAGGCTTGCCCCAATGACAGTGACCATCTTCTCACCTTGGTCTGGTGCCCCTGCTCACCTGCTCCACCATCCCGCCATGGCCAGTGCCTGCCATGTTCTGCACACACTCCCTGGTAATCAGCACAAATCAGAGAGATCGGTTGTTAAGTTATTTGGTTGTTCTGCCATTCAGTCTGTTTGCATATTAGCCTTATATTATATAGGACTAGAGGCCCAGTGCACGAAATTTATGCAAGGTTGGGGGAGGGGGGCAGTATCCTTTAGCCCAGCCTGCTCCCTCTCCAATCTGGGACCTGTTGAGAGATGTCCGACATCCCTCTCACAATCCAGGACTGCTGGCTCCCAACTGCTCACCTGCCTGCCTTCCTGATTGCTGCTAACCACTTCTGTCTGCCAGCCTGATCACCCCCTAACCACTCCCCTGCCAGCCTGATTGATGCCTAACTGCTCCCTTGACAGCCTGTTTGCCCCTAACTACTCTCCCCTGCAGGCCTGGTCATCCCTAACTGCCCTCCCCTGCAGGCTTGATCACCCCCAACTGCCCACCCTTGCAGGCCTAGTCCCTTCCAACTGCCCTCCCCTGCTGGTTTGATCGCCCACAACTGCCCTTCCTTGCAGGCCTGATTTCTGCCAACTGCCCTCCCCTGCTGGCCATCTTGTGTCCACATGGGGCAGGATCTTTTGACCACATGGGGTCAGTCATCTTGTGTGTTGGAGTGATGGTCAATCTGCATATTATTCTTTTATTAGATAGGATAGAGGCCTTGTGCATGGGTGGGGGCCAGCTGGTTTGCCCTGAAGGGTGTCCCATATCAGGGTGGGTGTTCCCTTGGGATATGGGATGGCCTGGGCGAGGGGCCTGTGGTTGTTTTCAGGCCAGCCACGCCCCCTGGCAACTAAAGTGGAGGCCCTGGTGGAGCAGAACCAAGCCTTCTGCTCACATAGCTATTGAAACTTTGTTGCCTTAAGTGCAGGCCTGGGATGACTAGGTTTTGCGGAAAGCTTGGCTTCCTCCATTGTCAGGGGCAACCCATGCCTCCCTCATGCTCTCTCTGTGGCCGTAGCCATCTTGGTTGGGTTAATTTGCATACGTGCTCTGATTGGCTGGTGGGCGTGGCTGGTGGGTGTAGTGGAGGTATAGTCAATTTGCATATTACTCTTTTATTAGATAGGATGAGATGCTGACCCACTGTCATCAGGCCTTGATTTTTGGGTTATTTTCCCAATAGCGAAGATAGATTTGCTCTTTCTTTTGATATTTTCCTATCTATTTTCCCACAGAACCAGGAACAGTCACTTGTAAAATAACTGATATGGTTTGTACTCTAATTAGTGGCCAGAGAACAGGATAAAATAATTGGTCCCAATGGATGTAAAATGTATGACCTGGACAGTCTGATTGAATAATGCACCTGTGGATTAGGGAAACACATTTCATCCTTACCTGCTAGTAGCTTCTCCTATTTCCCCAGCACTCACCTAGTCATTTTAAGCGTTTCCTTTTTCATTTTCCACTCGCTTTTACCAACAAGATACCTATGGTTTTTTGCAATGTCCATTATCCATTATTTCTGACTGGGCTAGATAATTGCCCATGGTTAGTGTAAATATAAAGCCAGAATATACTAGGTACACTTTTTTTCCACAGATGGCTGGATCAAGGGGAAGATGATGGTAAAATTGTCAGAGAACTGTATGCCAGGGATAACAATATCATCTCTGCAAGTGAGTGTCATGTACACACATTTCTTGAAGAACTCTCTTGTATGATGATTGAGGAAAGCATGGCACTGCTGAAATTAATGGCCCTCTCTTCCCTTTATATCCTCAGGGCAGAAGCTAGACCAAAGTAGAAAGGAAACAGTAAGATTTTACTTTTGGCTTTAAACATTATTTGGTAGAGTGTTCAAATAGTTACTTGATGAGTTAAAAGAAAATAGTACATAATGTTCAGTAAGGGGTGTTTCTTTGTAATTTTCTTCTCTTTGTCTTTTTATATTGATATTTTTTTGCTTTGTTTTCTTATTTAGTGGGCTGCAGAAAGCTGGAAGTTTATGAAGGGAAATACTCTTCAATTCTACAACAAGCTTACCAGAGGGTTTGTCCGTCTGCATCCAGATGGCATAGTTGATGCAGTTGGAGAGAAGACAGACAAATATGGTAAAATCACTGGGCAAAACATGGGAGTTTTGGGAGCTGGAAAAAGGCACATTTCTAGACCTAGTTTAATTTACAATTTTGCTTCTTCTTTTTCAGTTGTCTTTATACCAGTATTCGGTCATTTAAATAATTCACTATCTGCATTAATACAAATGATCAATAGATGACAGGCTTTAAATCTGCGTAGAAAATGTCATTGACCAGAATACTGCACCATGAAAACCATATTTGATATTACTAAATTGAAGATTAAAATGTAGAAAATTAGCATTATAATTGTTCACAGAAAACCACAGTGTGGCCATTTAAGAAATTAATTTGGTTCTACTCAATACTGAGTGCCTATCCTGTTCAAAACATAATTTTAAATAATTTGAGGGCCACAGAAATAACTAAGACATTATTCTGAATTCCAGATTCAAAATGTAATGAGGAAGACAAAATTTAATAACACCCCACACCTTATAATGTCCAGGATTATCTAGAAATATGCATCAACATGATTTAATTTTATGAAGAGCCTTAGTTTTTAGCCATTAAGATGAGTTTTATTAAGGAGAAAAAAATAATTTAGAGCTTAATTAGGCAGAAAGCCTTCCATTTGGAGTGATTTGTTGAACTAATATGCAAGTTCTTCACTTTTGGAAATATGACTTTAAGTTAATATAAGAGAATTTCAATATACAGTGAAATCATTTTAAAATTCAGAATATAGAGTTAATCTCTTCATCAGACCTAATTCTTAACTAAAAGCCTTTGCTAATTAATTAGTTGAAATAAAAATATAAAGATAGCCCTAGCTAGTTTGGCTCAGTGGATAGAGCGTCAGCCTGAGGACTGAAGGATTCCAGGTTTGATTCTAGTCAAGGGTACATGTCACATTTGCAGGCTTGATCTCCAGTAGGGGGCATGTAAGAGGCAGCTAATCAATGATTCTCTTTCATCATTGATGTTTCAATCTTTCTTTCCCTCTCCCTTCCTCTCAGAAATCAATAAAAATATGTAAAGGTAGAATTTATTCATTGCACTTGTTAACTCTAGATGAATATACACATAAAAGGTTAATAAGTAAAGCAAATATATAAATAATTCCATGTTATAAGTTGGGATTCAGGAAAGCTAAATCACTCAATAACTACTGTAATTCTGCTTCATTTGTTATATGTTGACTAAGCTCAAAGTTTTGAGTTAATACAAAATGGGCTATATTGACAGTAGTGAAGAAGGAAAGATTGGTTTATTTTTATTTTTAAAATATATTTTTATTCATTTCAGAGAGGGAGAGGGAGAGAGAAATTGAAACATCAATGGTGACAGAGAATCATTGATTGGCTGCCTCCTGCATGCCCCCTATAGGGATTGAGCCTACAACCCAGGCATGTACTCTGATGGGGAATTGAACTTTGACCTCCTAGTTCTTAGGTTGACACCAGCCTGGCAGATTGCTTCATTTTAGAAAATCTAACTTTAGAGAAACCAAGATGGCAGCATAGGTAAACATCTAAATTGCTGCCTTGCACAACAATTTCAAAACTACAACTGAAAGACAAAATAGACACCACCCAGAACCACAGAAAAGCTGGCTGAGTGGAAAATCTACAACTAGAAGGAAAGAGAAAAGCACATTGAGACTCAGAGGAGCTGCAAAAGTCTGAGGTATGGAGACGTGCACAGAGAGGACAGGCGGCTGAGTTCGTGACTGGCTTTCTCAAGCCAGAGGGAGATGGAAGCTCCAAATTGCACTGAACTCCAGTTCCCAGCAAGACCCTGGGGACCCAGAATCATTCAAGGGGGAATCTGGACTGTCAGGAAAAGAGAAAATAACACTGAGACTCAGGGGAGCTGCAGAAGGCAGAGGAGGCATGCGAGAGCAGAGAAGACTGCTGAGTGTGCAGCTGGCTTTCTCAAGTGGGAGGGAGATGGAAGCTCCCAACTGCACTGAACTTCAGTTCTGGGTGAGATCCTGGGAATCCGGACATATTTGGGGGGTATCTGGACTTTCTGGCAGTGGGTGAAAGTCGAGGGTGGCTTTCTCCCAGAGGTGCTTGCAGTCATTACCAAGGGACATTGAGAGGCCTCATAAGGCAGAGTTGACAGGAAGCCAAAGCTGTCTTCTGAGCCCTGAGATTCCACCCCATCCAAGCTGAGCACAGAGGCTTTTGCAATTTTGCAAGTCTTTGTCTCATAAGTCTGTCTCCAGCACAGAGGTTCTCCCAGCATAGAAACAGGTGATCCTCACAGCCAGTTGGCCTGGAGGTCAATTCCTCCCAGTGATACCAACAACAATCAAGACTTAACTAGAACAAGGCTGTACATACAGTCCACAAAGGAGTGCACCAAGAGAGTCCACCTCAGGTAACTGGGGAAGCTGAACCACTGGGCCATATAAGATACCTAGCACACAAAGGTACTCTACCAACTCAGGGAAGCAGTGAAAATGCAGAGACAAAGAAACAGATCACAAATGAAAGAAATGGAGGAAAGCAAATAACTGGATATAGAATTCAAAACCACGATTATAAGGTTTTTCAAGAATTTCCTAGAAAAGATGGATAAATTTAGCGAGACCCAAGAGGAGATGAAAAAGGGCCAACGAGAAATTAAACATACACTGACTGAAATAAAAAATATACATAACCTAACAGCAGACTAGAGGAACACAATAATCAAGTCAATGATTTAAAATACAAAGAAACAAAAAAAAATTCAGCCAGAAAAGCAAAAAGAAAAAAGGAATCCAAAAATATGAAAATAGTGGAAGAAGCCTCTGGGACAACCTCAAGTGTACCAACATCCAAATTATGGGGGTCCTAGAAGAAGAGAGAGAGCAAGATATTGAAAACCTATTTGAAGAAATAATGACTGAAAACTTCCCCCACCTGGTGAAAGAAATAGACTTACAAGTCCAGAAAGTGCAGAGAATCCCAAACAAAAAGAATCCAAAGAGGACCACAACAATACACATCATGATTAAAATGCCAAGAGCAAAAGACAAAGAGAGAATATTAAAAGCAGCAAGAGAAAAAAAAAACAGTTAATTACCTATAAGGAAGCACCCAGACGACTGTCAGCTGATTTCTCAACAGAAACTATGCAGGCCAGGTGGGAGTGGCAAGAAATATTCAAAGTGATGAATAGCAAGAACCTACAACCAAGATTACTCTACCCAACAAAGCTATCATTCAAAATTAAAGATCAGATAAAAACTTCACAGATAAGAAAAAGCTAAAGGAGTTCATCAACACCAAACCAGTATTGTATGAAATGCTGAAAGGTACTCTTTAAGGAGGAGGAAGAAAAAGGTAAAGATAAATATTATGAACAACAAATACATATATATCAACAAGTGAATCTTAAAATCAAGTGAATTAAAAATCTGATGAACAGAATAAATTGGTGAATATAATAGAATCAGGGGCATATAAAGGGAGTGGACTGAAAATTCTCAGGGGGAAAGAGGTGAGGAGGGTGTGGGAAGAGACTGGACAAAAATCGTACACCTATGGATGAGGACAGTATGGGGCGAGGTAAGGGCAGAGGGTGGAGTAGGAACCAAGTGGAGGGGAGCTATGGGGGAAAAAAGAGGAACAATTGTAATAATCTGAACAATAAAGATTTATTAAATAAAAAAAGAAAAAAATAGAAAATCGAACTTTGTACCATGAAGTCATTTTATAGATATTATATTATCTACATTGCATGTTTTATATTAGATACATTATTTTACATTATGTTTAAATATTTATATGCACATACACATCACACAGACAAACCTCAGGAACTCATTAGGAAATGAAATAAGTCATGGTTCAAGGAATCACCTATTTTAAAATCATATTATGGGAAAAAACTTAGTGATGAACTAAAAGAATGGGATTGAACTCAAAGGGATGGTTAAAACTTGGGGCTTATATAACATTTAAAAAAGAACAATAATTTTATAGAGAAGTGACAAGACAAAGGAAAAGGTCTTTGAGGTCCTAGGGGCTGCCAACTCTGAGAAGATTGTATTTGGGGAAATTAATGTGAGGTAAGTGGTAATTAGTGAGACTTGTGTCATCTCTTTCTCAGTCTCACGTGTCTCCAGTGATAAGACTGTTATTCCCTTCCTGTTGGGGAAGTGGGATTGGGAGATATCTTCACAAAATAAACCTATGTTCTGCTTTTAGGCTGATAGAAGTGGGACAAAGAGTTCATACTATGTCTTTCAGTTACCTTCAGCTCAAAATAATCTTTGTGCCATAAGGTTATACTTTTGGGGTAGTATACGCTAAACCCTTTCAATAATATCCATAGGCAGAAAAAAATACACATATTTTATTATGAATTTTCACATACTGAACATGCCCATGTAAGTATAAGAGATCAAGAAATAGAACATAACCAGCACTCCAGAAACCATTTTATGCTTCTTTCTCATCATTCTTCTCCTGAAGGTACCCATTATCTTGCCTCCTAAGACTCTGGGATAGTTCTGTCTGTTTTTGTGTTTTATTTAATAAAACAGACAATGCATATTCTTTTATGTCTGGCTTGTTTGACTCATCATTGAGAACCAGCTATTTGTAAAAGCAAAAATGGCCTTCATTTATTATTGTTACAAGAGTGGATTCTTGAAAATTTGTTGGCTGTAAGCACTAAAGGAAGGATTATTAGTAATGCAAAGAATGCTGGACTAAGATATGAAGGCCTGGTTCTGTTTCTATTCTATAACTACGTAGGGGTCTTGGGAAAGTACTTTACCTCACTGTATCTCAGTTTCCTCACTTGCCAAATGGGGATAATTCTATGTGTGTGAGTGTGTGTAGTTTTGTATTTATAGGCTATGGGGACCTAAGTTAAGTAATCTATCTAAAGATTTCTTGAGCACCCTCTATGTTCTAGGAACTCTTATAAGTGCTGTTATATAACTCTCACAGAGTTGACAAAAATTTATGTCTCAAAAGCTTACATTTTAAGATAAAAGGTATATAAAAGTACATTGAGAACTAAAATCCATCAAATATATGATGAAAGAATCTTTTTCATCACAATCATATGAACCAGTCACTAATGCCCAAATCATATGTAATTACTTTTGCAATGTATTATTTTATTTTACCCCAAATCTCTGAAATTTATAGAATGATAAGCATTTTTTACACTAGGATTATTTATCTTTCTGGGACCACTAGTGATTATTTTTATTTTTTTGGGGGGGAGGGCTTGTCTCAGAAGTTTACCAATTAGCATGGGAAGGCATTAAAGATTTTCCCTGGACATTCCACCAAATTGCCAAGCAAGATATAGATAATCAAAGGTTACTGACATTCTACCTTTTCACTAATTAAAAAAATTTAACTGAGAGGTATTATTAGGAGATTTCAATGTATAATTGAATAAGAAAAACTCCTTAAAACTATGAGTTAATTGCTATACTTAAAATGTTTTTCAGGTCTCTTTGATATTATTTTCAACAAAGGAAATATATGCATATTCCAAAGTCATGAAATAAGGCATCTTTCTCTTGCTCTTAACAATGGCTTTGCCACTGGAATGGTAGGTAGTAATTTTTCTTTTTGTCATATATTAATAGCATTGTACTTAAATATGACATATTTTTGCATAAGGTATTTTATAAGATTATCAAATTATATTTTCCTTTGGTTTTTCCTTTCACTTTTTTCATTCTGTTTTGTCTCACTAATTTTTGAGATTCTAATGCATACATGCTTTTAAATGTCTACAATTAGAATTTAGACCAAAACCAAAAAGTAGACCACTTTTCTGATAACATTCAAAATTTTGGTAAGCCTCCCAAAGGAAACAATCTGACTTGTCAAAGACCCTTTCAGTATTACTATTATTAGGAAACAGAATCCAATAATTTCATGTAATTATGCTTTGTATTCCTTAGTTTGTGCTTGAAATGCACAAATATACAAAGCTATCTTTAAAAGTCCATGGATATTATGTGTTTTGAAAAGTGAGAGAGCATTACTGTCATATGCTGTCTTATGTACTTAATAGGTGTTATAAATTTTAGTCTTTATATCTACTGCCTGAGAGAATCCATTATTCTGCCAATTTAACAGAAGAGGAACCTGAAGTATAGGAAGATTAAGTGAGCTGCCCAAAGTCTCAGAGCTAGTAAGTAGGAAAGCAGTATTGAACACAGGCCATCAGACACCAGTTCTCATGTGACAGCTTTCTCATATCTGTATATATAAAAGCCAAGCAACCGGAACAACTGGAACTATTGGAATGACCGGTCGTTATGATGCACACTGCGCCCAGCCAACTCACCCGATGGGGGCAGGGCTGATTGGCCAACCTCCTGTGGCCCTTCTCCCCAGCCAGCTGGCCGGATCTCTCTGGTGCACGAATTTGTGTACCAGGCCTCTAGTAATGTTATATAATATTACATGATGATTTTAAATTCACAGCATGTTATTTAACTAAGGGAAATTAATAATTATTGAAAAAATCTTATTAATTTTATGTGACCAAAATTTAGGCTAAGTGGTTAATTAGTCAAACATTCTCCATGAAGTCTTTTCCCTTCTGCCCCAGATTTAGCAAGGTGCCTTTTGTACTATGCTTCATAGCACATTCTTCCCAATACAGGTCCTAGTCATAGTAAGTGCTTAATAAATATGAATGTAGTGGATGTGGAATCTACTCAGTTAGAGTTTAACAAATGTCCTACTTCTTTATTTTTCTAAAATCAGATGAACTCTATCTCAAAGTTCTTTGATTGATGAGATATTCCATCTTAGTTATTATGAAAATCATCTTGTTATAGACAAGATTTCATAAGGAATAGGGTCTCAGAATGTCTGGATAGCCCTCCTCGCTTAGGGCCACACTGGTCGCTGGTAATGTATTCTTCAAACAAGATAGTTTCTTGACGGTAATTAGCTGGTGCTAATCTACCAAACCTACACAAGGGAACTTAGCTTATAGTCCTAGTGTCATGGGGCAAGCCATTCAAGAGGCATCTAAGGCTCCTTCCTTTTTAGGTCCAAATGCCTTGTGGGGTACTGAGGGGAGATAGGGTAAGACCTCAAGTAGTACCCCCAAACCAGGAATAACATAACATCCTTGATTTGTTTAGTTCTTTTAAAATAAAACCTAGTGATACACATGTAGTCATTTCAGCTTTTGGTCCCAGGTAGTCTCTCTTGAGTTAGGAAGACACAAATGAAGAAGTAAAAAATAAACAATGATAAAATACATATCAACCTCTCATTAAATTATCCTGCTATGGGATTATTTTTATTGTGAACTAATAGTCTACCATAGGTTCTAAGAATCAGGAGAAATAGAAAGTTCTTGGGAAAGACATTGGAAATTATGCTGGGGAATCAAAACTATTGAATTACAAAGACATGAGATTATGCAAATAGTTCAAGAGTGCTATAGAGTGGAGTAGACCTCTATATACATGTAATGTCAAAACATTTTACTCTGTATTGTTAATTCAAAGGATTTCCCCCTTTATTTTTAGGCTAGTGGTGGAGCTTCTACTGAGCTACGGGTGCGTTATCAGCCCAACCGCTGTGCACTTCTTGAGTCAGTCCAGGTTCCTGGGCACACAGTTATCTTTGACTCTCATGGAAAAATAGCTGATGAATCCTCAACAGGCTATGCGGGCCTTTCAAAAGAATTTGTGGTGTTTGTCAAGGTAAAATGGAGGAAAGTCATTAAAGTTTATATAGCTGACCCTACTTTTGCTCTGTTATGGAAAACTCTTGAATGGAATCATATGGGGTAATCAGATGTCTTCCTTCCCACGAGGTGGCATTGATGCCTATTGCCTTTTATTTACCCAGACTGAAAGGCCATAGGGATCATAACAGCAGCAACAAACCGATGGGAGTGACATCCCATATCCAATTGGAGGTTAAAAGTATGGATGTGGGGATTCTTAATAAAAAGTTAGAAAATCATATATTTGGGACTCAAACAAATGTATATATTTAATTTTTCTGACAATTAGAATGTTTGTACCCTTTGAGTGTGGTATATATATGTAGTGATTTTATAATACTTGTGATTCTTCCTTTATAGTCTATGTTTTTGACCTTATTTTAAAAATATTATTAGTATCATATATATGTAAAAACAGGGAATATGCTAATTAGCCAGGCATCACTACCACTCAGGAGGAGCTGCGTGCGCAGATGGGTGGGAGGGGACTGTATGCCACCCTCAGTCCCAGCAGTAGCCAGGAGGCTGGGGCTGGAGGGGGACCAGAGTAGAAACAACACACAGAGAGGCTGGGGCTGAGGGAGGGCCGGAGCGGAGACACAACACACAGGAGTGCCTCCCCCCACCCCAGGGGACACAACGTGGGTCCGTCTCCCCCCCCCCCGCCACCCCCCCCCTCGTGAGGTGCCTCCTTGCACAGTGGAAGGTGGGGCGCCTCCTTGTGTGATTTCAATCGTGCACAGGACCTCTAGTATTAATATAATATCTGTCATTTATGAGACTGTGTATTTTGTGCCAGGCAGTTTATTGAGACCTCCGTCACATATAAGACTAAGTTTAATCATCATGAAAATACTGACAGTTGTTTGTATTTTAAATGGGGAGAAAAAAATTTCAGGAAGTTAAGAATCTTGACTAGTATAGCATGGCTAGTCACTGATGGTTCATGAATCAAATCAAGGTCAGTTTCTCTTCCAAACTATTTATACTTATAAAATAAACACTTTATCACATTATCATTTTTTCAAAACAAGATTTTAATGTCACATATTTAAACATAAGGAATATATACATACATATATGTTTATCATTGTACCTTTAATCTTGGTCTTTTCTTTTTATAACTCTATATATATCACTGCAACATATACTTTGACAAGTCCCTGGCCACATATTTTATTACGTCTTTTTTTTTCCTTTTTTATTATTTTTTAACTTAGATAATTTGAAACTGAACATAAGGATCAGAATACAAAATCTTAAACACTCTAGACACATACTGCCAAATTTTCTTTTAGAACTGTACCCATTTTTAATCCTGAGAAACTTAAGTCAACTCTGAAGTTAGAACAGTTCATATACCACTCTCATTGCAGATATAAACTTTAGAGTTCAGGGGTCTTTGAGATCACTAAAACAACTTAGAACTCCCTGAACTCTGTCATACTCATGGTTAAGGGAAGGATAACAGATGAAAATTAGCTAACGGAATAGACACAGAGGGCAGAGTCTAGGAAAAGTAGCAAACATTGTCCTCTTCCCATGGAGTCAGGACAGTGATATTTTCTTAGCATTAATATGTGATAATCTGCATGGAATATTGCCAACCAGGGAAGCAAGCTCACCTGAGTCTTTACTGGGGTTCTATCATATAGGGAGTACATGTGGCTGATTTCAGCCTTCAGCCTCTCAGGAGGTCAACTGGCACCTTGTGACTCAAAGTTCCTACCCTAAACCACATTTTTATTATATGGTGGACCCAAGACCCTCAAACAAACAAAAACACTCCTATCAGATATTAAATTAAGGGTTTAGACATTAAAACTCTCTGAAGGCCACAGACCTCTCTATGTAATATTCAATTCTTTACTACCTAACCCCCATCATCAGTGTAGGAAAGTATACATTTCGTTGACTCAAGTGTTGAATATGGTCTTTAAAAAATAACATCTGACAATTTTCTAGGGGGAATAAACATTAATTTTAGCTTTATTTTTTAATTACTAGTGTGAGTTACCTTTCCTTATGTTTATACACCATTTGTATTTTGTCTTTTGTGACATGTGTTTATGTATTTTATCCATTTTTCTATAGTATTAGTGTTTTTCTAATTAGCTTTAAAGAATTATTTATATCTTCCTCTTAAGCTGTTGATTGCATAAAATTTTCTTAAATATATCTTATATATTTAATATCTCTTTTCTTTTACGTATTTATTTATTCTTATATGCATACATTTAACTAATATTCATACAATGCATTTCATCTCTGCTAGCAGAATATTCTGCTTTATATTATAATACGTATTAAAACTATTTTTAATAGTGATTGTACATTTATTAAGAAAAGTATTTGTATTTTGTATCTTTTTTAAAAATTGAATTTATTGGGGTGACATTGGTTCATAAAACCATACAGGTTTCAAGTATACAACTCAACAAAACACCATCTGCACAATGCATGTGTGCCCATCATTCCAAGCAAAGTCTCTTTTTTCATCCTCATTTCCCCCACCCCTTTGCTCACCTCCACCTCCACCTACCACCCACGCTCTTTCCATCTGGCTATCACTACACTGTTTTCTACTTCTATGTGGTATATATATGTGTTCTATCTTTTTAAAATCTCTGTAGTATCTGATGCTGACCTTTATACTCTCAATAAATAATGATTTATGTAAATCAGGAGTCTACCAGATAACCTCCTTTATTTTTGTTCAGTTTTGCATTGCAGTTAAGCTACTTATTATACTTTATTTTGCTCATTTGAAAATGTTTTTATTAATTTCACAGAGGAAGAGAGAGGGGAAGAGAGATATAGAAATACAGTGATGAGGGAGAATCATTGATTGGCTGCCTCTTGCACTCCCTACAGTGGGGATTGAGCCCACAACCCAGCATGTGCACTGACCTGGAATCGAACTGTGACGTCCAGGTTCATAGGTTGGCGTGAAACCACTGAGCATGCCAGCCAGGCATTTTTTGCTCATATTTAATCACCAAGCTGCTGGTAAGATCCTGATCACTGCAGCTTCTGTAAGAGAGTGGCCTCTATTGCTAGATTCTCTAGCAATACATGAGCTTGTTATTAATTGCTTTTCTATTCTGTTTGTTGCTCTGAAGGGGGTGTTCCTCAACAGTGCTGTGGTTCTGCTTGCCACAAGCCTGTGCCAAGCCCTATGTCTCCAGCCGGATGGCAGCTGCACTGGAGTGGGAAACCAGTCTGAAAAATCCTACTGGAAAGTACATAAAATCAGCGTTGGGATTTGTATGTTTGAAAGTGTGAAAAATGCACGGATGTATCTGAGGATTAAAGATGGCCAGTGTGATGGAACAGTAAGCAAATGTTTAAGACATTTGCAATAATAGATAGGAGAATAGCAGTTTCTTAATATTTTCTTTTTTAGTTTTAACCTATGAACAGTCTGGAAATTGAGTGTTATATATGATGGTCTCCCTTAGCTAATGTTTTTAATGAGTGGGGATGGCAGCTAAATGCTTGGTATGATTGGAGAGGAATCTGGACCCTTTAGACACCATTTCTGAAACATAATATGCATACAAATCACTTGGGAATTCTGTTATAAAGCAGATTCTATCTTAGACTGCAGTGGAACTGTGTGCCTGCATTTCTAATACCAACCAGCTGTTGATGAGTTGGTCTGCAAACCACACTATAAGAACCAAGGTACTAGAAAGTTCTTTTGGTGTCTGAATTTCCACCAATGGAAACCCTGTACTTTGAAAAAGGAAGTAATTTTAAATTCTAAGTATTAAGGGCTCTTCTTTAACACCTTAGGAGAGGATCTGGGAGCCAATTAACATAAATTATAAATCTTTTATAGAGTTATAATTTTCCTATGGCTTGAGTGGCAAAAGGATTATACATTCAACTCACCAATTAATGCTCTGTGTATCTGTTCTTGTTTGAAACAGTTTAATTTAAACTATTTTTCGGATAACCTCAGAGATGCCCCCATTCCCCTTTCACCTTACCAGTGTAGCTCTGCCTGTGTGGGAGAGTTTGCATGAGCTTCTGGAGATGGGAAAAGGGAAGGCTTAGGTCATTCAGAATTCTCTGGGTCCCTGTCTTGAGCAGACTGGTGAGTCTGCACTGATGTTCACAGGGCAAAAGAGAAAAGCATGTGCATGCACACATTTAATTAGCATCCTTGATTGACTCACCATAGAGTTGTAAAGTGGCTATATTCCATTTCACAGAAGAGGAAGTCATGCTTCAGAAACAGTGTCAGGCTTATGGTCTTTAAATGGTAAGTGCACTAATTGAGATAAAAAACAGGTAACAGGCCTGGCTGGGTAGCTCAGTTGGTTAGAGCATCATTCAGATATAGTTGGTTAGAGCGTCATCCAGATATGACAAGGTTGCAGTTTGATCCCCAATCAGGGTACAGACAATAATCAACCAATGCATGCACAAATAAGTGGAAAGCAATGTTTATTTCTCTCTCTCTCTAAAAAAAATAAAATAAAAAACCCCAACAGGTAATATTGTTATCATGGTCAGACTAGTTGTGAGTGAGATTTCCTCACATGCAGTCACCCTAGAGAAGGAACATCAGGGAGTAGCTTTCCCTTCGTATCACCAAGATCCACAAAGTATACAAAACTTTCTCTTCTGGGACTCTTAAATCTTATAAGAAAACTTTCTTAAGGCCATAAAAATGTGAACAAAGTGACATTTCTAATAGTCAATTATAAATGGCATTAAAAAAGTAAGAAAGGTGACTTTGATGATCTGATACATAGATGACTTCTAGGCTTCTAAGTCTTAAATTTTTGCTATATTATAGTCTTTGAGCAATTTATGTGAACTCGATTTACTGGTGACAATTCAGTCTAGAAAATGTGGACTAGCCCAGAAAATTAGTTTATATTTACTAGTAAATGTAAATAAACTTTATGGCAAAAATTTCCCTTTTTTCATCATTATGTTATTTCCCGAAAGGAAAAATTCACAATTCACTGTTATCTCTTCATCTACAGATGGGCAGGCAACACTGAAACAGAATATAGCTTCTCTGTGATTCCGAGCTCTTTTGTCCAAGGTGTGCACCTTTGCCTCAGCCACTGACATGGTCACCGTTTCTAGGTCTAATGGACCAGAGTCAAGTGCATAGGGGCAATTCATGTAACAGTTTCTAGATTTGTCATGCGGATTTGAAAATGAAGCAAAATTATATCCTTGTGAAGTGATTGGTTTTAAATTCTGTCCTTCAGAGTTTGCTCAGAGTTACAAAATCATGTCTTATTGATTGCAGGGCACAGGAGACATTGACTGTCATTTTAAAATTAGGAAGAACTTGGAAAATGCATCGATAAGCCTGGAATCTACAAAGAGCCCAGGGTTGTTTGTTGGACTCCAGTCAGACGGACAGGTGAAACCAGTTATTTATACCAAGAGTGGGAATGTTTTCTTCTACCCACAAGTCATCAAATGTACGTTTACTCTGAAATATTTCATTGTTTTGCTTCGTGATGGTTATGTACTTTGATATTTTCATCATTTTTTTCTCAGCAAATTTCTGCTGTTAGGCTTTCTCTGGTTGCTATTCTAGAAGCAGTAAAACAACAACAACAAAAAAACAACCCGATCATAATGACCACATACCTCAAATTCTGGTATTTAATGTTTGGTAGGAATATTTGGCTACCTCAAGCTCCTTTATAATTTTTTAAATTGGGTGTGTGCATTTGTGTGTGTATATATATCCCTGTGAGTGTGTGTCTGTGTGCGTGTGTGCTTGTATTTTGTTTGAGGGTATCTCCATATACACTGAGAGGAGATGGGGCTATTAGAAACATTTTCAGCTTAATTGCTTTTAACTTTTTATATTCACAGTAGGAAAGGAGATTGGGAAAAGATAAACACAAATGATATTTGAATTAAAAATAGAATTTGAAAAAAAGAAGTCTAAGGATAGGACAGAAATGGGAATATTTTAAAACTGATTTTTTTTATATCTAAGTTTAGGGCCTCTAGCAAATTGAAGTAAGAATCTGAAATTTTTACAAAAGCAATTTAAACTTAGAATGTACTTGCTTGAACACCACAGTTAATGAGGCAACTCTGTTGTGTTCTTAAAATATTTAAAAAAATAGTTTGCAGTTTAATTTGTCCCTGCTGTAGTCCCATGGATGTGGGCTTAATCAAAATCCTGATGATTTTCTTAGTCAGTCTGACTCTTATTTAAATTCTCTTTTCTTATCAAAGTTTGTATATATATTTATATAAAGTCTATTATATATATATATATATAAAATACCACTATATGCACCGATTCATTTTTAGCCTTTAGTTGCCACATTTAAAAGTTTGCTAATTATTGAGCTAGTATACCTTAACTCACTGCCATCCATACCACCACTCCCTTCGTGCTCTGTGTTTCCACAACCTGAACAGAGCAGCACTCCTACTCAACAAAATGGGTATGCCATCTGTCTCAGCAGCTCTGGAGGGAAACAGATGACGAGAGAGAAAGCAGAAAGATGCAGGGTGGTGTAGAAGAAAAAGCAGTGAGAAATAGCTAGCAGGCGACAGCACACATGTGGGAAGAGCACAGGAAGAAAGGAGAACTCATACAAAGGAGAGGGTAGGATAATGCAGCTAAGATGAGGAATGAAAGAGATAGCAATGATTAGAAAAGAAGATAAGTAGAAGGAAAAATAATTTATGACAGTACACAAAAGAGATAATAAAGTTGTCAACCGAGGGTATTAGTACCAGTAGAACCACTAGAAACAAAAGTATTCTTTCTTTGTTTAAAAATATATTTTATTGATTTTTTCCAGAGAGGAAGGGAGAGGGATAGAGAGTTAGAAACATCAATGAGAGAGAAACATCGGTCAGCTGCTTCCTGCACACTCCTCACTGGGTATGTGCCCACAAGCAAGGTACATGCCCTTGACCGGAATTGAACCTGGGACCCTTCAGTTTGCTGGCCGATGCTCTATCCACTGAATCAAACCAGTCAGGGCAAAAGTATTCTTTCTTACAGGCTCTACAATGTAGTTCTATTATAGAGCATGGATGATCTGAGTTTTCTTCTCTACTTACCAGCTATATTAATATCAAAGAGCTTTTGTTTCTCTATCTGTGTAACCAGGGTAATACTAACATCTTTTCTATCTGCCCCACAGAGCTGTTGGGGACCAAGTCAGTTAAGTGTATGGGAAAGTTCTTGTTTCAGAGATAATAGCTAACTATTACGGACAGTTATTTTGTGCTAGCCACTGCAAAGTACAGGTTACATCATTCAACATGATTTTGAAAAGTAGGCATACTATTTTTTATTGTCATTTAAGACTGCACTCTGATTATTTGATAATATTTTTTGAAAAAAAAAAAAAGAATGTCTCCAGTGAATGAAACTTTAAAAGCTTAGAGCAAATGGGGCTGGGGCTGATTTTATATTGATTAAACTGGTTGATAGGCATCTGCAAACTGCTTATATAATTTTCCCCTTTATTATTTTTATTATAAAAATATATGTAATCATGGAGAAATTTGAAAATATACCCATGCAATATATCTAGCAGTAAAAACTATATTTTGATGTATATATTATCATAATTTTTTATGAAGGTGTGTGTTGTATATATTTACCATTTTATTTAAATATACTAAAAAGTATATTTTTAAACAAAAATGGGTTGTAGTCTTTTATATATAAAACAATTTTCTGATTTTTGCTTAAAAATAAGTAATTTAAATAAATACACATAGTGTAGTTTTGGCATTAGTTGTCAATCCTCTGGGGAATTGCCTAGAGGTGTCTGTTTTTCCTGCTATACACAACTTCCCATTTCCTGACTTTGGACAAAATATGCTTTAACCTCACAAGTTATCCTTACAATTAGACAAAAATTCCTGTGACTAGCAAGCTGTTTCTATTTGGATCAACCCATGAAGATAATAATGGAATTTTGTGTTAGTTAAATTAATATTTATCAAAGTTCTATAATGTTAATAGAAATAAGTATATTTCTTTGATTCTCATATTTTAGTAAAGTCACATTAAGTATTATTTAAATGATGTGAGAATAGTATTCATTGCAGGTGTCTCTTTCACTTGAAAACAATAGATGGGAGGATTTTTTAAACATACTATAAAATGATTATTATATTTATAAAAAATGTTAATATTGTTTTTGAGGATGACATAAAATCTTGAGAAGCCAGTGCTGGGAGGGCAGAGAGATGAGACATGCTTATTCCCATGTCACCATTTGCTTCGGCTGACCTACTGTGCAACCCTTTCTGAGCTTATTTCTGATTTCTAGACTAGAACATTAATTCTTTTCTCCTCTGTGCTCCATGGGCACTCTGTGCATGGGTCTGTTATAGCACTCATCAATATATATCATTCTTTATATGTTTTCTTCTGGGCTTTGTACCTTATTAATGTCCAGCGCATGTCTCATTCATTGACTTATTTTTTATGCTGATGGAAGGGACTAGAAGAGAGTTTATCTTGTCTTTGTAGATCCTAGATTTCTACATTATAGTAAACTAGAGGCCTGATGCATGAAATTTGTGCAAAAGTAGGCCTTCCTTCACCCAGCTGCCGGCACCAGCTTTCCTCTGGCACCCAAGACCCGGGCTTCCCTTGCATCCCTGGCTTCCTCTGGAAGGTCATCAAGAAGGATGTCCAGTCTAATTAGCATATTATGCTTTTATTATTATAGATAATGAAAACCCTTAATAATGGATCTCTTTTTAAAATCTTTTTATTTTAATTGAGAAAGAGAGAGAGAGAGAGAGAGAGAGAGAGAGAGAGAGACATCGAAATGAGAAACATGGATTGATTACCTCCCATATGTGCCTGGACCAGGCTCGAACATGCAACCCTTTTGATATTTGTGATGACGCTCCAACTAACTGAGTCATCCGGCCTGGGCATTATGGATCTCTTAATTAGATCATGATAAAATGTACCCTAAATTATACTTTTTCTTTCCTCTTCATGAATTAATTTATCCTTAGTATACATACTTCCTGTTTTCTGATTTTTCTTTTAATGTTTTAAAGTTTTTTGTTCGTTTGTTTTTACCAGCATCAATCTCTAGTATCTAAACATTGCATTGTAAGTAAACCATATTTTACAGGGTTTGGAAAAGCATATTATTGTCTGAAACTTTATCTTATAATCCTTGAAGGATATACCTGACGATATGGTCACGGGCAGTCTTCAGACACCAGTGTTATAATAGTCTGTGTCCTCACTCCATAAGGTTAATTTTTATTAATTCCTGTTAGTCTTACTTCTGAGGTTATGCCTTCTCATGCTAACATATATTTTTTGAATCATCTTAACTTATTGACTGTAATCTTAACTTATTGTATCAAGAAATAGCTGGTATTATTTCTTATTCTATAGAATCAGACATCTGTATAATTTTTTGTTGCTGATGATCTCTCTATTTTCCTACAGTCATAGTTTGAATTACTATAATTTTAAAATGACTACACTATGACTAATCCCTAAGAATAAAACACAAACTTAAACTTTTAAATTCAAATACAATTCAAACTTTTAAATTCTAAATACAAATAGTACTCATGAGCATTGACGATAAAATTGGAGTCATTATTCAGCTAGGTTGAGGATATCTACTCCTGAACAAGACATCAAAACAACTTGTCTCAAAATAAAAGGCAGTAAAATAGAGAATGTTTTATTCATTTCTAGGTATAGGTATATTACTTTGATTCTCATATTTTAGTAAAGCCACAAAAAGTGTTGTTTAAATGAAGTTTTAGTCAGTTTACCCTGTTGATAAGGCAAAGTAGCAGATTATTTCTAGATTAGTTCCTGTTTAGAATCTATTAAAAATATCTTGAATAAGTCCTTTGATTCATACCATGATATTAAATTATTGCTTTGATTTATAAAGCAGTGAGTAGATTTTATAGGAATACTATTCTTAGCCTGCTGCTAAGAATAAAAAGTCATTTTCTGGTAACTATGTAATACAGAGTAAAAAGATTTGACTAGGCATTGAAATGGAAACAATAGAAAAACTTAAACTTGCATACTTTAAGCATATGTTGAGTTTTTTGAGAAGAAACAAGTGATTTTGAAAGGATGATTTCTTTTAAAATCTTAATTTCAGTTGGCAGAGAAAACCCAATGGGTATGTCTGCAACACCCCGTCAAGAAGAGGAAAAGATCCAGGAGCCAAAACACCAGCAAGAAATACCATCCAAATCTGAGGCCGGAGGTTCTTTGCTTTCTTCAACTGCAAGTAAGCAGCAGTTTTGTGTTTAGTTTTTCTTCTTTTGGTTTGTTTGTCTGCATTGGTTCTTTGCGAACACCTCAAGAACACCAAGTCATTTTTAAAATATAGGTTACATTATAACATATGAACTAGCTTTTAAGCTGTTATCTTTTTTATGCTTTGGCTCTATATTACAAAACATAAATACATTTAAAAACTAGAGGCCCAATGCACGGCATTTGTGCAAGGGCCTTGGCCCTGGCTCCTGCCTGTCGTCTTTTTCTGCTGCCTTTGCCATGGCCGCCGCATGTTGTATCTTTGTCTGGATGGAAGGACATCTGGAAGGACGTCTGGTCTAATTAGCATATTATACTTTTATTATTATAGATGTGTTTATTTCTTTAACTTGAATTCAATGATCACTCCTGAATGATGACTTGAAAAGAAGGTAGCATTAATTATAACATCACATTGGACTATTATCTACAAAATATCTTGTGAATATATTTTATAAATAATAGCAAATTCTCACCCAAGTCTAAACAACAACAAAAATAATCTCCTTCATTTCTCTGATATAGAAAATGAGGCACCAATGAAGTGTTCTAGGCCTCAGAGGTTTGGATTTTTAGTTTCTAGTTTTAGTCTGTTTGATCTTTTTTCTCATTCTTAAATGTATTATATTCTACTAGTGGCCCGGTGTATGAAATTCATGCATGGAAAGGGAGTGTTCCTCAGCCCAGACTATACCTTCTCCAATCTGGGACCCCTCAAAGGATGTCTGACTGTAGGTTTACAGGGATTGGGCTTAAACCGGCAGTCAGATACCCCTCTTCTCACTATCCAGGACTGCTGGCTCCAGCTGCTCACCTGCCTGCCTGATTGCCCCTAACCACTCTGCCTGCTGGCCTGCTTGTCCCCTAAATGATCCCCACCACCAGCCTGTTCACCCGCAACTGTCCCCCTGCTGGCCTAATCAGCTCCAACTGACCCCCACTGATGGCCTGCTCATGCCCAACTGGCTCCCTGCTGGTCTGCTTACTCCAAATGGCCCCTGCCATCCCATCCTGGCCTGATCACCCCCCAGCCCCTCCTTTTTTTCTTTTTCTTTTTCTTTTCTTTCTTCTTTCTTTCTTTTTTCAGCGCCTCCTTGAGCAGAGGCCAGGGCTGGCTGGAAGCAAGTATCTAGGATTTACTTATCTTCTATAATTGAAACTTTGTAGCCTTGAGCAGAAGCCAGGGCCAGCCAGGGTGGGTGGGAAGTTTGGCTTCCTCCATTGCCAGGGCAACCCAAGCCTCCTTCTTGTCCCAGCTCTGTGACTGGCCACTATATTCACTCCTGATTGGCTGGTGGGTGTGTCTTGTGGGTATAGCAGAGTGATGGTTAATTTGCATGTTTTTCTTTTATTAGTGTAGATGAATGATATCTAACAAATTCTGTGCATCAGAATCTAGTTATATTTGGGTAAACTGACATAGTGACCACTATCTGAACCATTTTTTAAATCCATCTTGAGAAATAGATAAATTATAATGTTATCTTTAAAAAAGTGCTTTTTGAAAATCAGTTATTGGGTGTGCTTTCTTTTTTTATTTCAGATAGCAACAGAAAATAGACGTCTCTTTCTGACTGCCCTATGATACTATCTTATCAACCTGAGAAAAGAGAAATGAGCCTTTTGATTTTTGCTATATGGACAAGGCCCAGTGTTATATTTCCATGTCATATCATGAATCTATGGAGCAGTGGGACAAATCACATTGCGTGAGAAACATGTGCTTAGTTAAAATTTATCTCAAAGGGAGAATTCAGTCTTTTGTCAGGAGGTATGGAACCTCAACCTGAGATGGCCACCTCAAGTTAAATTTGATTTGGCTAAAAATAGCACACTAGCTGAAATCTCTGGGAGTAGATACATTTTCATGTGTAGCAAAACATTTAATAGAAAAAAAATTATGTATTTTATGAAAATTTGTTCTGGTGGAAACATTTAAAAATGTTTAACATTGTTCAATGGAGGAAATAAAGGAAACATATGTACTACTATTTGTAATACTTCAAACAATAAAAAATTCTAAAAGAAAAAAAAATATTTTTTTTATTGATTTTTTTTTTTTTTTTACAGAGAGGAAGGAAGAGGGATAGAGAACTAGAAACATCGATGAGAGAGAAAGATCGATCAGCTGCCTCCTGAACAGCTCCCACTGGGGATGTGCCCACAGCCAAGGTATATGCCCTTGACCAGAATCAAACCTGGGACCTTTCAGTCCACAGGCTGATGCTCTATCCACTGAGCCAAACCGATTTTGGCAAAAAAAAAAAAAAAATTACCATTGTTAATTTTCTTTAAAATTTAAGAGGTACAAGATGTTGACTTGATACATTTATATATTGAACTATGATTGCCATTGTAGGGTTAGCCCCTTTCTCATGTCACATAATTATCATTTTTTATGATGAGATTAAGATCTAGTCTCTTAGTAAGTTTGATATTTATAAAAAGATGTTATTTATAATTGCTATACTATATATTAGATCTCCAGCTCTTATTTATCTATTTTGTACCCTTAACTATCTCTCCCTTTCCTCCCACTCCTAACCCTTGCTGTTGGAAACTACCACTTTACTTTCTCTTTTTACAAGTTTGGCTCCCCTTCCCCCCATATATAAGTGATATAATACAATATTTGTCTTTATATCTTACTTAGAATAATGTCCTCAAGTTCTACCCATGTTGTTACAAATGGCAGGATTTCCTTCTTTCTCATGGCTGAATAATATGTCTGTATATACCCAGAAGGAACATCCAGGTCATGCTAGGCACAAAATAAAATTTAAGTCATTAATTCATTATAAAAAGACATAATTTATTCATTGTAGTTAATGGCAATACTACATGTTATGGGTCAGAATGGAGAATGGGCCAGAAACTGAGAAAAGGGAGACTTAACTTTATTAATTAAGCTGTTTAATTTATTAACTATTTGAAGCATTGATAGAGCATATACTTTGTGTTTAGACATTAAATCCTGAAAATCTAGATGATAAAGGTTTCCTAATGCAAATGTCACCTATAAAATGTCCATGATTTTTTTTAATTTTGCCTTCTGTGATTGCAGTAAAAATGGTTTTTATAAGTATTCTTCAGATGGGGAGAAATATCTTTACAAATTAATATTACTTAGAAGACTGATTTGTTATTGAGTGATCAGATCATGATTCTACTTCTATCAAACATCTGCAGTGGTTAAAACTTATTTATTGTGAGAAATACCTTCCTCTTTGTTTTGCAATTTAGCTGTTATGCTAGATAGATTTGGGTTATGTGAATACATATAAAAATAAATTATATTAATTGAAAATACTTTAGAAAACTTATAAAGCTTATTTTATATTTTAAAGACATCAAAACCAATTATCCATTCCTGAAGAATGAGATTATATTTGTCAGTCTACTTTTAGGATGGGGTAAGATGTATGTAATTTGGGAGTTAGGTATTATAGACAAAATAAAACCATCCTCTGTATTCAAAAGACTCATGTATTAGAAAAGAAAGGAAGACAAAGATATAGCACTTTACCACATATACCCTATCTAATAAAAGAATAATATGCAAATTGACCGTACCTATGCTACACCAACAAGCCATGCCCACCAGCTATGCCCACCAGCCAATCAGAGTGAGTATGCAAATTAATCCAACCAAGATGGCTAGGGCCACAGAGAGAGCCAGAGAGAGGCTTAGGTTGCTGCTGGTGATGGAGGAAGCCAAGCTTTCCATACATGTTAAACCTCTGCTTAAGGCAACAAAGTTTCAATCGCTATGTAAGCAGAAGGCTTGGCTCTGCTCTAGGCTACAAAGTTTCAATTATAGAAGAGAAATAAATCCCAGATACCAGGGCTTCCACTTGGATTGCTGGAAAACACCACAGGCCCCTCGCCCAGGCCCACGCCCCAAGGGAACTTCCACCCTGATCTGGGACACCCTTCAGGGCAAACCAGCTGGCCCCATCCATGCACCAGGCCTCTATCCTATCTAATAAAAGAGTAATATGCAGATTGACCATCACTCCAACACACAAGATGATTGCCCCCAAGTGGTCAAAAGATCCTGACCCCATGTGGACACAAGATGGCTACCACAAGATGGCCAGCCAGGAAGGGCAGTTGGGAGGGACCAGGCCTACAAGGGAGGGCAGTTGGGGGTGATCAAGCCTGTAGGTGTGGGTAGTTAGGGGTGACCAGGCCGGCAGAGGAGGGAAGTTGGGGGTGCCTGGGCCTGCAGGGAAGGGCAGTTGGGGGGACCCAAGCCTGCAGGGGAGAGTAGTTAGGGGTGACCAGGCCCACAGGTGAGAACAGTTAGGGGCAAACTGGCTGTCAGGGGAGCAGTTAGGCATCAATCAGGCTGGCAGGGGAGTGGTGAGGGTGTGATCAGGCTGGTAGGCAGAAGTGATTAGGGGGAATCAGGAAGGCAGGCAGGTGAGCAGTTGCGAGCCAGCAGTCCTGGATTGTGAGAGGGATGTCCGAATGCCTGTTTAGGTCCAATCCTACCTGGATCAGGCCTAAAGGGGCATTCAGACATCCATCTAGGGGTCCCAGATTGGAGAGGGAGCAGGCTGGGCTGAAGGACACTCCTTCCCTCCCACCCCATGCATGAATTTTGTGCACTGGGCCTCTAGTATATATATATATAAAAACCTAAGTGATGGGATAACTGGAATGACTGGAACAACCAGTAGACCAGTCGGTATGATGCACACTGACCAGAGAGCAGATACTCAATGCAGGAGCTGCCCACTGGCCAACCTCCCACAGCCAACCTCCCACAGCCAGCCAACCTCCCTCCATCCTTCCCCCACCCATCCGGCAGGCCTTGTCTGTCAGCTGGCAAGAGGTCCCAGCCAGCAGCTGACAGGAGGCAGGAGGCCACAACCTGCAGCCTGGCTGGCAACTGGCAGGCCTGGCTGGCCTGGCCCTGATCAGGACTGGGCGAGATGGCCTGGATTTCATGCACTGGGCCTCTACTATACAATAAATAGTGTTTTTTAGTAGTAAGTAGAGATGTATGTCATTAAATTTGCAGGGTTTTACTTTAGGACCAAATTGAATTTTGATGCTAGTTTTGTTAGGAAGAGATTGAGGAAGAGAAGTCCCCCACTCCTGTGTGTCCCTGGTGCCTTCTGAGCTGCTGTCCCAGACCTGGAACTTAGAGTAAGTCAGAGTAAGTTTGTATGTGGGCTCTTCATGTGGAACACCTGGGACTCCAGCAGCCTCCATCTCACTCAGCCACAACCCTTGCTGGTTTTTAAGTCAGAAATTATGGGGACTTCTCTTCCTGGCTCTGGAACCCTGGGCCGGGTGGCCTCTGTTGTGGGGTTGTGACACCTGGCTTCTCAGGGGAGACCTGCAGCTGAGATGCCCTTACAATTCTTACCTGCCACATGTGTGTATGTATGTGGCCCCAGCACATCTGGGTCCCTGTCCCTCCTACACGGCTTCTTTATATCCTTAGTTGTAGGATTTCTATTTGGCTAGATTTTAGGCAGTTCTAAATGATGGCTGTTCTTTAGTTCAATTTTGATATGGCTGTAGGAGGATTTAAGTGTCATGTTTACCTATGATGCCATCTTGATTGGAAGCCATGAATGAATATGTATTTTAGTGTGAGTCTAAATAGGAGACTGTCTTCTTATTTAATCAGGACAGTTAGAATAATGGTATTTCTTTATGTGGACCCCATATATCTCAATATAATGTTTCTTGGAGTACATCTTTTTTTTAATGTTTTTATTGATTTTTTACAGAGAGGAAGGGAGAGAGATAGAGAACCAGAAACATCAATGAGAGAGAAACATCAATCAGCTGCCTCCTGTACACCCCCTCCTGGAGATATGCCCACAACCAAGGTATATGCCCTTGACCAGAATCAAACCTGGGACCCTTGAGTCCACAGGTTGATATTCTGTCCACTGAGCCAAACCAGCCATGGCTGGAACTCATCTTTATTGCCCACTTGGTGTATACTAAGATCACTAGGATACTGTATTTATTATATTCTTTTACTGAAAAAGATGTAAATGATTTTTAAACCAAATTTAGGCCTTTACCATTATAACAGATTTTTGTCTTCTTGGTATCAGTCCAATCAATATTCTAGCCTGTTGAGATAGCATTGATTACTTGATCTTATTTTCTGTTAGCTATTCCTACCAGCATTGTGCTTCCTGTGATCTATATAAAAGCTTACTATATCTTATACCAAGAAACTGACAAGTTAATAAATAAAGCAAGACTATTTGTATTATTTTTTAAGAAATAGATACTTTTACATTGCATAGTATCTATAGAGAAAATGCTTTAACTTTTAATTTTTTTCTAGATTATTTTACATTTAAAAATAAGATTAAATAATAATCATTTTTGTGATACTGTACTATCAAAATTAAGGGACATTTGATTTCAGTTTCTGCTTTATATTTTAATTTAAATCAGCTTTCTTCAACACTGTCTTGAAAAAGCACACTGAGGTTTATAGAATTTGTCTTTTTATGCCCACACTTTCTAATGATGATTCATGCCTTTAGTTGACCTCACAGTTGATCAACCCATGAACTATGTATGGAATCAGCTAATTTGTTATTTATGTCTATGTGTAATTTAATTTTTTTTTCAGAACTTCAGGAGATCAACAGCACCAGAAGTAGCTTAGCTTTCTTTTATCTTATATTAACTGAGACAACTTGAGTGGTGTTTAATTAAAGTGTCCTGTCACCCTCATGAAGAACATTTTTGAGAAATCTGAGTAAGTTTTAGCTACTATAGATTTTATTTAGGGAGCCCCTGAATGAGTCAGGTGATGAATTCAAAATCTCCATAAAATATTCTCCCACCTTAGAATATTTTAAACCTCTAGTCAACAAAAGCAATACTTTTATGGTTCTCAAATGGATAAATTTATTATCTAAGACTAATGGATTTTGATTCATTTCCAAAAGATTAGGGTATTAGATGGAACTCATTTTTTAATTGATAACAGCACAAATTTTAATTCATTGTTCTATATTATTAATTATACAATAATAAGTCATGAATTTTGAAACAGTGCATCCTGATGATTGTTATGTTTGTGCAAATGTTATAGCAAGAAGAAGAAACTTTAGATACAATAACATGTTTGCAGCTTAAATCAAAGAAACAAGCTACACACACACACACACACACACATATGCGTTCATATTTGGACACCAAAAAAAACTAAAACCAAGTACCCATGGTGTCTTGACCCCATTTATTTTTTCCTTTTATATTGTTCCTGCTTCAGTCTCTCCCTGCCATATACAGCCCGCCCTGTTTTAGAAAGACCTTTCTAATACTCAGAGCATGTCACCATCATAATTTAAAATCTTGATTTATTTCTGTTATTTGCACAAAGGTGTACCAACTTGCAATTTGCCCAATGCCTTTCATGATATCATTGTCCTGTTCAAGCACATCTCACTTAGTGTAGTTCTTTTATAATGCCTGCTACTACAAGTTTTTGTACGTGCTGACAGGTATTCCCTTTATCTGAAATACTCTTCTCTTCACTTTCCAAAAAATTCCAATTCATCCTTCTATATCCAGCACCCAAGTTACCTCTAGGAGCCTTTCCTGCCACCCTCTATAGTTAATGACTCCCTGCTACACCTGAACTTTGTCCTGTTTCTTTTGTTTCCTATTCCTGTGTTTGCATCTTAGAAATCCAAATATTTATATGTCTGCCTTTCCTACTAGACAGTGCATATATCCAGAGTGAGACTGTCATTATTTATCTTTCAAACTTTTAATCTCTGCCATTAATATTGAGGGAGCAATGAACCTAACACAGTGCCTAAAAAATAATAGGAACTACAAGAAGTTTTCTTGAATTGAGTAAAAATGATCCCTTTAGCTGAGTAAAAGATATTCATAAAATATTAAGTAGATAACTAGCATCCTAAAGAGTATCCTGCTGACCTAGATCACCAGTTACTCTCTGGGAAGGACTCATAGACGTCCTGTGGAGTTTTCATCAGTAGAGATCTAACTGGGCTCTGAAGAAATTCCAAATATGTTTGCAAGTCTCCTGATTGTGATAGACTACAAATAACTGTCAGGTGTTTATATAAAATATTTGAAAATTAAGTTGTACCATAAAATCTTGTTGCAAAAATATTTATGACCTTTTCTAGGTCAGCTGCCTTTGATATAACAACCAGAATGATGTGGGATTTAACCTTGCTCTGCCTGGGTTTGAAGTTTTATTTTTTGTTACTGCCTGTATAGGTGTCAGCAAATTTCTTAACTATTGAGTCCTGCTTTGTTTACCTGTCTCCTAGGGGACAGTACCTCATAGGATTGGTGTGAGGATTGAATAAAGTTGACATGCTAATGAATGCTACGTTTTTAGGACAGTGCTTAGCACTGAATAAAATCTTGTGTCCTGCTGAATTGTCTTTAGATGAACACAGAACAGCTATCCAGCTATTTTAAGTACCGAAGTTTTGAATTTAGACATTTCATTATTTACTTATTATATGACTTAGGCACATTACTTAGTCTCTATCTCTTTTTCTCATTTTAAAATGGACAACATAATTTGACTTACTTCATGAGATGAAAAAATGAATATGAAGCATTCAACACAGAACCTAGCATATTAATAGGAGCCCAATAAATGGTGATTGTTATCATAATTGAAAAAATGCTTGCTATTATAATGATAGAGATGATCTAGGACAGTAAAGAGGCACCTTTAAAAGATAAAGGTAAGTCCTTTCTTAGCAAATACATTTTTTGGCATACGTTTTGTCTTATTTTAAAATTTGTTTATTATAGCAGGAAGTAGCTAGCTACTTCCTGGATTTGTTGTCATCATTGTTAATGTTGTACTAAGATCTTAGGTGCTTTCTAAGGCTGCCTATTATTTCAATAAATATAATTAAATGTAGGGAGTCTTGGCTTCCTTTTAACCATTTGACATAAAGAAATTTTATTTCATGACCAACGTCTATAATATATGATTTCTACCTGGAAATCTCAGTTAAGAATTAACATGCAAATGTTGGGGCAATTTAGACAACCAATGCAGAGTAGTTGGGCAATGCTCTTAGCACTACATTCCCCAGTATCTCCTTCATGAGGCAAAGCAGAGTGCAAAGAAGACAGCAAGTTGGGAACTTCCCTTTGTAAGCATCTCTTACAAACAAGGAGCTGCTGTTTGGCTCCTCCTGGCTGATGGAAGCTGCCTTGGAACACACTGTGGCTATGTGGTCCCTGCCCCCACAGACAAACCTGCTGGAAGCATTTCAGAAACCACTTGCATTTATGAAAATTCTATCTGTGGTTTCTGATCCTTGCTCTTTCCTGTAGGGCTCCTTCCCACCCCCCACCCCTAGAATTATTTCAGAAAATTTTTCTCAAAAATTGCTATTTTTATATCTCATTTGAAAATGTGTTTTAATTCCACTTTTATTTGTTACTTTATATTGCAGTAGCTCTTTCTAAAAACTGGTGAGCCAGGCAGGCAGCTTTCTGAGAACTCTATGGACACAGACTGCAAATTCCAGCACGCTTCCAAGTTGAAGTGTTGAGGACAAGTGAGAGATTGCCAGGCATTTCAGCTGTTTATTGTCCTCAGTGAATTTTTTTCAGTAGTTCAGTTTCCGTTGACCAGAGCCTTGTTGAGAGGAGATGAGCACAAATCAGCTCTCTGGAGTTTGTAGCAGTTCAGTGCCCACCCTGCTCGCCCCACCCCTCCCTGCTCTGTTTTGGTGTCCTTGGGCTCCATGAGACAAAGGAGCCTGTCAGCCTGACATTGCATCTGATCTGCCACTAATGCTTTTTTATCCCCATAGAAGAAATCAGACCTTCCCAGAGCAGTGAGACTCTTCTGTCAGAAGATGAATGGGAGGGGTTAGTGCTGAAAGGAAACAGAGGGACTCAGCCAATGTCACACTCTGAGTGTATGGAGATGAAGGAGTTACTGGACCAATAAGTCTTAGCAAGGACAGCCCAGAGCAGCTCTTCCTTCCAATACAGGAGGGTGAGTTTCAGGTAAACAACATCAGTAGGAATATAGTTTTTTGACCATTTCAAAGGTATTTCTATGATACAGGAGGGTGTGATTGTGTGTGCGTGTGTGTTTTGTGTAAAATAAATCTCTGGTCTATTAGAATTCCCATAAGTTGTTCTAATGCCTGTTGTGATCATCAAAGGAAACACTTTTCCCTCTCATATATTATACAAACAAGGAAAGTTTATTTTAAAAAATATATATTTTTATTGATTTCAGGGAGGAAGGGAGAGGGAGAGATAGAAACATCAATGATGAGAGAGAATCATTGATTGGCTGCCTCCTGCACACCCCCTACTGGTGATTGAGCCTGCAACCCGGACATGTGCCATTGACTGGAACTGAATCGAGGACCCTTCAGTCTGCAGGCCGAGGCTCTACTCTCTGAGTCAAATCAGCTAGGGCCAACCAAGGAAAGTTATAGAATAAATTTATTGCTTTAAAGATTATTTTTTAGGCTATTGGCTTGAAATTGCCCCATAAGTCATCAATTTCAACTCAATTATAACCAGATTTAGAGATTCTTCTGATAATAAAAACCTTTTTTAATTTATACTTGCACTCAGCTGAGCTGTATGGTGTGAAATCATCTTTTTTGGCATCTTCAGAAGCCATATTTTGAAGTTCTGCCAATGTCCGTTTGAATATCTCTATTTTAATTAGCATCAGAGAAAACTGGGCTGCATTGTTTTGAGCATCACTGATCGCCTCTCCTAGTTCCTCAGGGTTTTGGACAGACTTTAATTAGGACAATCACATTCTACCTCATTAATCCCCACCCTACTGCCATCCCCACAGGGTAAGAGCTATTGAAAATCAGTTGTGTTCCCTGGAGAATATTCCTTAGTATCATAAGGCTGGATAAAGAATGATTGAGGTCCACTCAAGTCACTGGAAGCTAAGGTTGTTTGAGGCTGTAGTACCTGTCAATCACGAAAACCCCCAAGGTTTCTAGATCTTCAGATCAGTGCTGGCATTCTGTTTCTGCCATATTTTACTGGGGGGAAAAAAGCTACTATGAAGTCATGAAAAAGCACTTTTGCTCAATGTACATATATATTTCAAAAGATTATTTGAAGATGATTATTTAGAATTCACTATACATACACTATGGTTAGATCACTAGGCCGACCCACAGGTCTATGATTACCCATACTATATTTCTTGTGGCATATACCCTTGTGTGCTGGTAAATCCTGTCAATGTTTTTCTGAAAAAATTTACCCAGGGTTTAATCTTGGGAAGGATAATGGTATAGATTCTCAGTGTTGATTGCACACTGGAATCTCCTGAGGAATTTTAAAAACTACTGCTGCTTGGTCCCACTTCCAGAGACTTGGGTTTATTTTGCCTAAGGTACCGCCTGGGCACTGAGATTTTTAGTAGGTCCTCAAGTGTTCCCAAAGTGCAGTCAAGTTTGAGCATCCCAGGTACAGCGCTAGACTGTAAATCATATGAGCTGTGTGACCCTAAATATATCACTTATTTTCCATAGGCCAGCCTTATTTTTACATGTGGAATAGAGGCAGTGATATGTGTTTCTTTTTTTTTCCCTAAATTTTAGGGTAGTCTGATGACTAAAAGAGAAAAATATATACATTTAAAAAATTCTATTGAAATATAGGGAATGTAGTAAATGTTAAGAATAGAGGTCTTGGAGTCACGGAGACCAAGTTCAAAGCCAGATTGACCTTGAACAGATTGCTTATGCTTACTCATCTTTAATTTCCCTTTTGGTAAAAGTGGAGCATAAAATACTTACTAAAAAGGCTTGTTGTTTGGGAATGTATGTGATATGCACTCTCCCTGGTAGATGGGAAATGCTTGACAAATGTTATAGTTACTGAGGACTCTCTCCTGGTCAGTGGCATCAGCATATGGTTTATTCTAGCTCCTTCTATTTACTGTGGAGTGAGAGCAAGGACTTCTATTTACTGTGGAGTGAGAGCAAGCTCTAAGATACTACCTCAGTGGTAGAGATTAGGGATGGTATGAAAGACTTGTGGGAGTGAGGGCCTTGTGGGCCTCAGGCCAGCAGCATGGGCATCACCTAGGAGGTGATTAGACATGCAAAATCTCAGGCCCCATAGCAGATCTACTGAATCAGATTCTATATTTTAAAAGACCACCATGTAATTTGCATTTATACTGATGTTTGAGAAGCATAGTCTAGGGCTTAAGGCACAATGTACCTGGGACCTCTTGATAGTCTGAGAACCTAAATTAGGACTAGCCAGCTCATTCCTATCTACTCTCTCTTCTGTAGGCATTGACTTGTTTATTCTTTCCTCATTATCATTTGCCATGTCTGAATTAGTTTTTCGTTCTCTTTCCTTTCTTCCAATCCTGAAGTGAGCCATTTTTGAGGACAGTGGGATATTTCTGATCAAACAAGCTTGTGCTTGAATTTTACTTTGGAACTCACCAGTTATGTATCCATCTGTGTATCCTTAGATAAATTATTTAACCTCTTTGAGTTTCTTCATTCTTTAAAGTAGATTCTTTCTTTAAAGAGCCTTATACTCCCTAGGGCTATTCTGCAGATTGGAAGATACAATACATGCCAGGCACTTGCCCCTTGGCTGACATGTAGTTGAGCTGATTGCATAACAGGTAGACGGGTATGAAGTCACATATACTTGGTAACCTGACTGTTCAGTTATCCTTTTATTTTTGTCACTTAGAATGTGTAAAAAGAGTAACTTTGCCCTTGTGCCAATAGATTCTTGGGACAAAAGTAGTATATATAAAAGTTGGCTTACCTTGCAGAAAGAAACCAGGTTTGGGCTATGGGATAACTTCTTGCTACATCTGCTGGGAAGAGCTAGTTTGAGTTCTGCCTCTGAGGCCAACTCTGGATATAAGAAAGTGGGGGAGAAGTTGCTTCTATGAATTAAGAGCCCTCTATTTCTTCCTCCCAGTCAATGCCAGCATATTCCTTCCTGGTGTTGTAATATCCCCAGGCTGGTCTAGCTCTATAGTCTGTGGGAGGAAGTGATGGTGGTGGTGGGCTCTTAAAATTTCTAAGTATGAGAAATGATATGAAAGAGATTATGAAATTCTGATGGTTCGCTATTACTTAAGCTATTAAATAGTAAGGTGGCATTTCACCTTTTTTAATACTCAGAGTTCAGTGTCCTAGATATATCTTATAATACAGAAAGTGTCAGCTTATAAATCGGTCTTCCTCACTAGATTATAAATATCTCTGTGTTAGGGAATGTGCCATTATTTTCATCTTTGCATATCTTTGACCTTGCACAATGCCTACATTATTGTGTTAAACAAACATTTATTTAGTTTAACTGAAAATTGTATGCAGTAGATATTATGTCCATTCAACAGGTAAAGAAATTGAGGATGAGAGATGTAAAACACCATATTTTACTCATATTACAACAGCCAGGATACAAACTGAGCTCAAAGGGATTACAATGGCAGTTTTCCGCAATGCTACCCAGATAAACAAATACTTTTGGACCATATATAAAACTTGCCAAGTATACATACTATGTGGACAGGTTTGTTTCACTTCCTTGAACTTTGAACATCTGTGTCTTAGCCTATGAGAGAAACAAGAGGATTTTCAGAGTAAAGGGAAGTTCTAGACTCATTGGTATTTTTCCTTAAGTTTGTAGAACTCACCATATTTAGCTTTGATGAAAGTTGCTATTTTCTTAAAATAAAAACTCATGTTTATGTCATTGGAACTCATCTCAAAACACATTGGTTTCTAGTGAAAAATGTAGTCAGAGTACTGAGCATATGTCTGTTCTTTATACTATTCTTTCATCTAACTCCTTCCACATATTTTTAGTCAAGTCTCATGATATTTCTGTCTTATACTCTGTGTCTGTGTAATCCTCTCATAGCTTCTGGAAAGGGCTTAATTTTTAGACTCTGAAAGGGTCCCTAATTAGGAACCAAAAAAAAAAAAGCATTTGGTAGGAGGACAAAAATTTAATGTGCTGAATTTAAAACATTCTATTATTTTTTCTCCTTTGCATTTCATTCAGGTTGAAATAAGAAACATTGGAGAGATATATAAAATAAGGATAGGACATGATGCAACTAGTGAACAACCTGAATTGAACTTACAGAAGGTAAGGTTTTATATTTTGTGCTTCATAGTTATTATGAAAAGAAATATTTAGAAATCTTAACCAGTGAGAAAGATAACATATTTTCCTAATTGTTGCTATTAATGTGAACAATTTTTAAAAATGTTTTCAATTGCTGTTGAATACAATATTATATTAGTTTCAGGCGTACAACCCAGTGATTAGACATTATATAATTTACTAAGTGATCATCCCAATAAATTTAATACCCATCTGACACAATTGATAGTTATTATAATATTACTGACTATATTTCCTATAAACTTTACATCCCCATGACTATTCTATAACTACCAAATTGTACATTCCTGCAACCCACATCTCATGTGGCAACTACCAGAATGTTCTCTGTATCTATGAGTCTGTTTCTGTTGTTTTTTTTTAGATTCAATTGTTGATATATGTGTATTTATTGCCATTTTATTCATTTTTTAATCTTTTTTCACCCTTATTCTTCTTAAAGAAGACCCTTTAACATTTTATGTAATACTGGTTTGCTGGTGATGAACTCCTTTAGCTTTTTCTTGTCTGAGAAGCTCTTATGTGTCCTTTGATTCTAAATGATAGCTTTACTGGGTGGAGTAATCATGTTGTAGGTCCTTGCTGCTTTTAAGATTCTCTCTTTGTCTTTAATCTTTGCTATTTTACTACTTGTGTGTCTTGGTGTGGGCCTTGTTGGCACTTTGCTTTTTCTGGACTTATATGTCTATTTTCTTCATCTGCTGTTCCTCTGAATGGTTACGCTTTGAACTGTGGTTGGTTCACTAGTGCTGGGCTTAGGGCCATTTAGCAATAGGTACAGCACACACCTTATTTGCAATTTGTGGACCTTTCAGAGATTTTAGGAAAGTTCTTAGTCATTCCCTGATAGATGTGTATTTGTTGCCATTTTATTATTCATGTTTTGAATCTTTTTTCCTCCTTATTCTTCTTAAAGAAGATCCTTTAAGATTTTATTTAATACTGGTTTGCTGGCGATGAACTTTTTTAGCTTTTTCTTGTCTGAGAAATTCTTATGTGTCCTTTGATTCTAAATGATAGGACAATGATATATTGTCCCCTACATTGATTATTTCTTTCCTGAAGACTGAAACCCATTAGCTTAAAAGCCAACTGGCAGCAAACTCAAATTTAAAATTTTTAAAAATAGCCCCTATGACAGATATATGAAAAAATGCTCAACTTCACTAGCTACAAGGGAATTGGGTAGCACAGCATCTCAGAGAATCAACAGGGTGGAAAGAAAGTACTATTAGCCTGGTTAATGGATACTCAGACTTGGCACTCACATGTGCCTGCAGTCTGGTTTGGAGGAGGGATTAATAAAAGGACAGTGAATACTTTACTCCAGGTGAGAGCTGCTGTCTAACACTTGCCCTGAAAACAGGTAATTCAATTCCTCCTCTTATGTCCCTGCCACTTTTTGAGCTGCTCTCCTTCTCTGTAGGTTAAGGCTGATGTTTGTGACTGAGTGAGTCTGTTCTCAGTCCCTAAGACAATGCCTGAGTTGACAGCAGCCCTCCAGCTCACCAGGATGAAATCCTTGTTAAATTTTACAGCCAGATATGGTGGGGTCTTCTCTTCCTGGCACTGGTGCTCTCAGTAGGGGAGCCAAGTGTTGGGCTGGAATCCTCACTCCACAGGGTGTTCCTCCACAGATGAGATATTCCTGCTGATTCTTAGTTAATGCACACAGAATCAGCCCATTAGGCATCTCACCCCTCCTACCAGTCTTGACATGGCTTCTTAATATCCTCAGTTATAGGTGTTCTGTTCAACTAGTCTTCAGGTGGTTGTGAAGGATGGTTGTTCTGTAATTTAGTTGTTATTTTGATGCGGTCCTGGGAGGAGGAGGCAGGCATAACCTTTACCTATTCTGCCATTTTGACAGGAGGTCCTGTTGCTTTCTATTTTATATCCCACATATAAATGAGTGAAATCATATGGTTCTTGTTCTTTTCCATTTGACTTATTTCACTTAATATTATTTGCCTAAGATCTATCCATGTTGTTGCAAATGGCAGTATTTCATCCTTTCTTATGGCTGAGTAGTATTCTGCTGTGTATATGTACCATATTGTTTTTTTTTCTAACCATTCATCAAAAGACACTTAGGTTGTATTCATATCTTATCTACTGTGTACTAGTATAATGTTTCAGCAAATATAAGGGTATATATGTCTTTATGAAGAAAATTTTTAAAGTTTTCATGTTGATACCCAGAGGAGGAATTGCTAGATCAGGTGGTAGCTCTATTCTTAATTTTTAAAAAGAATCTCCATACTTTTTCCATAGTGGCTGTACCAATTTACATTCCACAAGCACTGTACAGGGGTTCCCCTTTCTCCTTATCCTCTTTAACAGTTGTTATTTCTTGTCTTACTGATTATAGACATTACAACAGGTATGAAGTGGTATCTCATTGTGGTTTTGATTTGTATTTCCCTTGTAGCTAGTGAAGTTGAGCATTTTTTCATATATCTGTCATAGGGGCTATTTTTAAAAATTTTAAATTTGAGTTTGCTGCCAGTTGGCTTTTAAGCTAATGGGTTTCAGTCTTCTGGGAAGAAATAATCAATGTAGGGGACAATATACAGAGGCCATCTTTGGCTCATTTATATAATAGTTCCACATCTGGAAACATGACTAATGTTTGTATGAATCCAATAATAGTTATCACTTATAATTTGTATGATTTAGAAAATGACTAGCCTATGTACTAATCCATTCTTTTGAGCTCTCCAGAGCTATGGAGAGTTCTGGGAGAAGCTATTAACATGAGATTCCAAGAAACCATTTTAACCTAGAAAAGCTAGATCAATTATTGCTTTATGATATTATATCTAAGAGAAAAGGAACTTGTCATAAGTCTGGCCTTAGCCTTTGTAAGGATATAAACTTAGAATCAACCATAGATTCTGCTTTCAATCTAGGTGAAGAAACAAAATCAAGTAGCAAATACAATAGTTAGAGAGTAGTTAAAGGCTAAGCTGCATGTTCAGACCCTAATCACAGTAGATTTCTAATAAGAAAAATACATGTGGGATCTAGAGTAGAGATTTTTCAACCTTTTTCATCTCATGACACACATAAACTAATTACTAAAATTCTGTGGCACACTGAAAATTATATTTTTTTGCCAGTCTGCCAAAAAAAATAGGTATAATTTTGATTCACTCACACCAGATGGCTATTGTATTGGCTGTTGTCATTTTTAAGTTTGTCAATGAAAGGGAAAAAAGGTCAGTGCCCTGACTAAATAGCCAGCTTTTGTATGTTTTAAAAATTCTTACAGTACATGGGTTGAAAATCGCTGCCCTGGAGGAACTGGGAAGGCTTTTGGACAAGGAGGATTTTAAAGAGCAGAGAGGTGTTGAGTATGGGCAGAGTAGAGAGGAATGGTGAATGGAAAGTAACTTGAAGATTGCATATTTCTATTTTCAGTGCTGCACATAGATTATCATGAAATAACTATGTATGTAAAATGATTTGTTTTCTAATGAGAGAGAAAATGTCTTTTTGCAAAGCTAAAGTAGATTCCTTGCATTTGAATAGTCTTTAAATAGGCTGAAATTTATTAGACACAAATTATGTGACCTTGTTTGGGTGAAGTCAGTTGATAAACACACTGACTTATAGGTCTATCAACATCATGTCTTCTTAGGTGTACATTCTGTGTACATGATTACCCATATTTTGTCTGATATATTTTTTAAATTTTTATTTAATAATTCTTTATTGTTGAAAGTATTACATATGTCCCTCCCCCCCTCCCCGTCTGATAATTAAACTTTGGTCATTATTTCTTTTTCCAATATTTTTAAATTTCACCTGAAGCTTATCCCTATGCAAAATAAAGTTCAATTCATCTATATGTATTGGCCAGTGAAACAATTTGTTGATCTTTATATCTTTTATACTAGAGGCCTGGTGCATAAAATTCACACATTGTGGGGGGGTGTCCCTCAGCCTGGCCTGCACCCTCTCATAATCTGGGACCTTTTGGGGGATATCCAACTGCCGGTTTAGGTTTGATCTCACAGGGATCCCTACAGGATCAGATCTAAACTGGCTAGACGACATCCCTCTCGCAATCTGGGACCGCTGGCTCCTAACTGCTTGCCTGGCTGCCTGATCGCCCCTAACCACTCACCTGCCTGCCTGATGGCCCCAATTGCTTGCCTGCCTGCCTGATTGCCCCTAAACACATCTGCCTGCCTGTCTGATCACCCCTAACTCCTCCCTGGGGGGCAGGTTCAGCCAGGGTGAGGAGCCATGGTGTTCTGGTTGTTCCACTGTTTTGGTTGCTGGGCTTTTATTACATAGGATATTCCTGTTAATCAATATTTCTCTTTTCTTAAAGGACTTTTCCCTTTTTCTTACTAGATCTAGCATGGTCCTATTCTAATTAACTCTATATTTTGAGGCAGGTCAAGACCAAGATAACTTCCCTTTTATGTTTCAATGTATCTGGATGGGAGGAAAAGAGCAACAGACTCTTCTTTGTGGACTTTGGTGTTAAAATATAGAAGAGTACAGATGCATAAAGACATACACAGTTGTACTCATTATCAAAGTACTTCATCAAGTATTGCTAGCACATCCATTATGTGGAAGAGGTTCTGCTAGGAGTTTGAGCATGCCGACATGACTAAGATGTAGTTCTTTTCTTCAAAGAGTTCATTCTATAATTAACCCGACTAGAAACCAGATTATGAATTTGTTCTCCTTGGAGTTTTAACTTTAATTGTCATATCTTAGTGAAAATGCTTCTCTTACTACATCTGTCCTTCAGAGGATTTACTGAAGGAGGTAAATTGATTTCTCCCATTCTCTCAGGTTCTAAGCAGAAAGGTTGAGTAACCTGGCTGAGGTGTTATAACCTCAATGTGTTCATTCAGACATTGTAAATGCCACTCTATGTCTGTTGCAGGCAGCTATTTTTAGGAGGTGTATTTAACTACTTGGTTGAAGTTTCTTAAAATAACCCAGAAATTTGAGGTTTCTAAGAAACCAAGAGTGAGTTTTTATGGTAATGTATTCTTATGCAATAACTAATATTTGCTGTTCTAAATCAGCAGGGGTAGCGCAACAAATAAACTTTAGTTTCTATCGAGGCCAATCTTAAAATGGTTTCTATTCATTTAGGAAAGTAAAACAAATGCTGAAGATTTTATATAAAAAAGACTCTGCCATTCTTTAAATATTCAATTTATTTATTTGTTTGTTTTAGAAGAAAAATGAGTATATGTTTCAATGAAAAAATATTTTTGGAAACTCAAATTTTTTCCAAATGTACCCCAACATAAGGTTTAGCTTTGAAGTTTAATATGACTGCACTTTTTTTCTCAGCCATACTGACTTTTTTATATTGCTCACATTTGGCAGCTCTGTGTCAAAGCTAAAGCACAAGTCAGGGCTTCAGGTTGTTTTAAAGTAGAAGTAGACTAGATGATGTCCCAATCTGAAAGCGAAATAGAAATGCCATTTTCAGAAAGATAATGGTTGGTTCTGTAATGATCAAAGGCTTCCTTCTGTAGCCTAAGAAAATTGAAAAGAAAGTCTGCCATTTTTAGCATGTACACTAGGAGGAATTTCCCCCGCATCAATCATGATGTATTGTTTATAGCCAAATAGTTACTCCTGATGAACAATGAGAGTACTTATGGGATGTTATTGTTTTGGGGAAGCCAGTGCTTCTAACAAGTATTTGTTGAAGTTATTCCTGGTGTCCCAAGTTAAATAGGTGAAAACATGTTTTATTGGTTTGTTTTGCTTAACATTTAGGTTTTTAGCAGGGCACATTAAAAAAAATATATATATATATTATTGAATTTTACAGAGAGAAAGGGCGAGGGATAGAGAGTTAGAAACATCTACCAGCTGCCTCCTGTATGCTGCCTACTGGGGATATGCCCACAACCAAGGTAAATGCCCTTGACAGGAATCGAACCTGGAACCTCTCAGTCTGCAGGCCGACGCTCTATCTACTGAGCCAAACCAGTCAGGGCTGACATTTGTTTTTTTAAACTACTACTTCTTGGTATGATATAATAATGTACTTGATATGAACTCCCAGCAGTCTTGATATTAGCTAAACTAGGTAGGAAATTATTTACCTTTGAAGTTTTAAAGCATCTTGTAAATATTTCCAGTTCCTGCTCATCTTGAGCTACTTCTTTACTTTAGGGTTCTAGAAAGAACCATGGAAAAGAAAGAGCAAGTTCTGAAATGCAGCGAAGAAAATAGTTTGTTTTTGAAGATTTTTCTAGTTCAATGAACAGCAGGAAGCACCTGCTTCTTATTCTCCCCAAATCTCCAGTCAACTGTTTAATTTCAAAGGACTCCAGCAGTTTACAGAAATATACTAAAAATTGTGCCAACTTATTTGAACCAAAGATAAATTCTTGCATTTGATAGTCCTTCAGTCCATTTTAGATATTATAATTGATCCTCCTTGTACAAATAGGGTGTCATCACAAGGAATAGTGCCAGAAATAAGGAGACTTAGAATCAAGCTTTGACTTTGTATCTTATTTGTAAGAACATTTAGTGTTCTGAGAATACATTTCAACCTTATTTTATTTTCATATTTCTAACTCCAAAAAGAAAATACTAATGATAGTAGTTCTTGCTAACCTGACCCAAGTAACAGATTATTCCACCTCCATAAAGCTTTATTACTTTATCTAACATAATAAAAGGCTAATATGCAAATTGACTGAATAGCCAAATGACCGGTTGCTATGATGCACACTGACTACAAGGGGGCAGATGCTCAATAGTGTGGTAATGACATATGATGCCAAGTGGGTATTGGAAATATCGGGGAAGTATATGATTGTCTACCCACTATTCTGTAACTAATATAAAACCTGAAACCAATACAAGATAATATTGAATGAAAATTGGAGTGAAATTTTTATAAATTTCAAAGTTTAAATAAAGGCTGTAAAGGAAGAAAGGGAGAGAATAAAAATAGTGTTTTTCATTTTACTACTTTATTGTCTTTTCAGTACATGAAAAAGACAGTTGTCTTTATATGGTGCGTTTATACTTTTCTAAGTCATTATCTCATTTTAATTTCAGAGCAACTTAAAGACAAGATAATTATCCCCTCCACTATTCAAAGAAAGGAAATTTTGGTGTCTGGTCCCAATGATTCAATCATCAAGCCCTTATTGTAAAGCAGGGTTAGTAAAATTTTCTGTGAAGGGTCATATTTATACTAATAAAAGCCTTAGGGGTGATCAGGACACAGGGGAGGGTAGTTGAGGGCAATCAGGTGTGGGAGCCCCTTTCCACATCCCATGTGGTTCAGGATTCCAGGTTCAGCGTTCGGGTTCTGAAGGAGGCCTGAGAGACTAGAGAATATTAATTTTGCAATATTGGGGGGCCAGGCAGGAGCCTTCCTCTAGTGGAAAGACTACCGCCTTTCTTTGGCCTTGCCATCCTTTTTATTCAGGTTTTTTGGGATACACTCTTTGCCCTGAAGCAGGCAATTCCAGTAACAAGTAGATTATCTTTATCAGTAAGGATTTACATAATTATTTGATGGGGAAGTTCATTGTCTCAATTAGATAGGGAGTGGCTGGCTTTGACCTTTCAGAGCTTCAAGGTTTGATCAGCTTTCCAGGTTCCTCCTCCACTTTCTGTTAATGAGATAATTATTGGTTTCTGGCAATCAGGTTGACATAGGAGCAGTTAGGTATCAATCAGGCTGGCAAGAGAGCAGTTAGAGGGCAATCAGGCAGTTAGGTGAGCTGTTAGGAGTCAACGGTTCCGGATTGTGAGAGGGATGTCTGACTGTGGGTTTGGGCCCGATCCCACAGATCTAAACCTGCAGTTGGACATCCCCTGAGGGGTTCTAGATTGTAGAGGGTGCAGGCTGGGCTGTGGGACACCCTCCTCAATGCACAAATTTTGTACACTTGGCCTCTAGGCCTATATAATAGAGGAGTAATATGTAAATTGACCATCATTCCATGATACAAGATGGCTGCCCCCATGTGGTCAAAGATGGCTGCCCCAATGTGGACACAAGATGGCCACCACAAGATGGCCTGCAGGGGAAGGCAGTTGTGGGCAGTTAGGGATGATCAGGCTGGCAGAGGAGGGCAATTGGGGGAGACTAAGCCAGCAAGGGAGTGCATTTGGATGGGACCCAGGCCTGCAAGGCAGTTGTGGGCAATCAGGCAAGGAGGGAGGGCAGTTAGGGGTGACCAGGCCAGCAGAGGAGGGCAGATGGGGGAGATCAGGTCAGCAGGGGAGGGCAGTAGGAGATGACCAGGCCTACAGGGGAGGGCAGTTAGGGGTGACCAGGCCAGCAGGTAAGGGCAATTAGGGGAAGTCAGGCTGGCCAGGGAGCAGTTAGGCATTCATCAGGTTGGCAGGGGAGTGGTTAAGAGTGATCAGGCTGGCAGGAAGAAGCAGTGAGGGGCAATCAGGCAGAAGTAAGTGAGTGGCTGGGAGCCAGCAGTCCTGGATTGTGAAAGGGATCTCTGACTGCCTGTTTAGGGATATGAGTGGGATGTCCAACAGCCCAGTGGGATTGGGCCTAAATGGGCAGTTGGACATCTCTCAAGAGGTCCCAGATTCAAGAGGGTGCAGGCTGGGCTGAGGGACACCGCCCCCCCACCCCCCGTGCATGAATTTTGTGCACTGGGCCTCTAGTATATAATAAGAATAGAAATGTTACTTTTTTGTTGTTGTTGTTTTGTAGAAAAAAGCTTTATGGTATTTCAGAGTAGGATTTCTAAAAGTATTTTTTTCAACTTTTCTCATCCTAGTACACTATTTGTTTTTATAGCCAGTGTCCAGCAGGCAACTAGCAACAACAATTTAATTCACAGGAAGTGTTTGTTTGATTTGGTTTTTTATTATTTCTCCTCCAAGAAGATAAGATTAAATTTAGCATTAAATAATATATGTGAAGAGTATTTCATAAATAAAAGTACAATATAAATGTGGTGATGGTAATAATGTTTTTTGGTTCCTAATTCCACTTAGTCTTGGTCAAAACAGGCAGGAAAGGAAGATATGGAGCTTGGGCCAAGGAGAAGGGCAGTTGGCTCACTCTGCCCTAGTGATTCGGCCAGTGTGTTCTCTGAGCTTCCTGGACCTGATCCTTACTCCATTGGGAGTCCTGGTTGGCATGAAAGATAGTCACTAAGGACAGGTAGAGAAGGGCTAAATAGGGAGGACATTAGCGGAAAAGGTAAACACATGGAGTGGAGTAGACACAATGCAGGTTCTCTGGGTTTAGAGAAATGGACATCTTTTCTCTAATGTGTTCCTGCCTGATATTGCAAATCAGAATGGGGATCACCTCAGAAAAAGCATGCAAAGATTATTCAACTAGGAATGTAGGAGACTAGAAGTGTCAGGGAGCTTTATGGGGATGGGAGTGGGGTGGGGGATACGATAAGTGAAAGAGGGGTTAAAGGATAGCTTTCCATTCCCAAAGACTTGGAAGATCTCTTTCTTTTGAAATTAGGGGTTTTGCCTTTTGTTTATGGAGCTCTTGACTGATGTAGAGAATTTAGGGTAGGGACCTTAGGAGAGGTAGCAGGAGAAACTCCTTTAATTGACTTAGGGGAAGAGAGGTGAAGGAGGCCTTTCTCTGTTTTCCTAAATTGTCCAGGTCATTCTACCTAGAACTCAGGGATTTAAAATAGAATTTCTCTTTCTGTTATTAAAGAACTGAGCATTTGGCTGAAGTTTTCTTTGTGTTGTCTCTACCAGGATATTGGAGAGTGAGGAACCACAAGCAATCCCAAATAACAGTTAAGAATTCTGATCTCTAATTTCTGTGATTAAGTTTGATACCACTACTATTACCACCACTACCACCAAACATTTATTGAGCACTCAGGGTATGGATCATCACTTTTAATTTTTATGCCATAACAAGGTTGGTGATATTACTATCCTAACAGGATATTGTCATTCATTTTTGAATTGATGATAAGCAGTTCTCAATATCACATAACTTTCAGATGGATTTGAAAAAAGTGGTCTTAGATACCCACACACCCTTTTACGGCCAAGTGGGAAAATCAGATGTTCTAAAATGAACCTCTCTTGCAATATCCCTTGATGTTGCAACTCACACTTGAGATTGCTCTGCTTTGGGAAATAATTTCCTATTTGTCTCTTTCATAACAGGTTTTCAATTTTATTTCATTTCATTCTTGCTCTAAAACATTCTTGCTCTTCAACCTGGTGAGGCAGATAGGTATGATACCAATTTTGCAAATGCGGTCCTGAAGATCACAGGTCTTTGTGTAAAACTTTCACCTAAGGAAAATAGCAGGGCCAGGACATATATCTAGTAAGTAGCAGGGCCAAGACATAAGTCAAAGTCTTTTGTTCCAAGTCCAAGTTTATTCTAGTTGGCCTTCATTTTAGTCCTGTGCTTATGCATTTTGGTCTTCCAGGAATTGTGACCCCCCTTTATGACTTTAATAATTGACCTTTTTGTAAAAACAATAACAAACACAACCAACAATAAGATCAATAAATGTACCTTTCTTTATCTAGCTACATCACTCTATTGAATTATTAGTTATCTACTAACCAACTATGTATCTTTCTATCCCAAGATTTTTCAACCTAGCACTCCTATTGACACTTGGGGCTGGATAATTCTTTGTTGGGTGTGGGGGTGTGTACTGTACATTGTAGAATGTTTAGCAACTTCCCTGGTCTCCATCATTAGATACCAGTAGCACCCTCCCTAGCTTCCCCAATTGTGACTACTAAAAATGTCTCAGACATTGCCATATGTCTCCTGGGGGTTGAGGGCAAAGATCTCATTCAGTGGAGAACCATGGCTGCAAATCTTAATTGCTTAACCAAACAAACAAATCAACTTACATTCATATTTTTATTTGGGGCATCATGACTGAGAAGGTAAATGGAACTAATTTAGAGTCCTCATACCAAAGGCTTTTTAGTGGAATTAGTAGAGTTTTGTTGTTTAAGAAAGATGACTAAGACTCATCAGTGGTACTTCTAAAGATGAAGGAATAGTGGCACCTCATAAACCAATGGTTTCTTGCCAATTTCCATAGTGAGTTTGGTATAGAGGAGGAAACATTAGAGTTTCAGCTAGAATGACCTTGTAAAAACTGTGTGCTTCCTGGGGAAAACCCAGAAGATTTTCATTTACCTGCTTATAATGACCCTTGTTTATCTGAAACATCTACTGGATTCCATCTGATATTATTTTTATTGTATCCTAACCTTTGCATTATGCAAAATTCACATGGAACTTAGTGTACATTAATAAGTGTTTATTGATATGCATACTATAATATATTCTTATGTAGTTAAAATATTTTATGTCTATACTTCACAGATAACCTACAAAATCTTCTTAGTGGTAGAGACAGTTTCCTTTTATTAAACTCCCAACCATGCCCAATGCAGTGCTGTGAAAATCTACTATAAAAATTGTCATTGCAAGGAGATTAAGCAATGACTTCATACTTAATGATTTTTTCATGTCCCTTTGGTTGGAGCAAGTAAGGACACAATCAGACATTAGTGATCCAATGAAATGTACTGATTTAGTTTAATTACCTGTGTTGACAAATTCATTTATTTAGTCATTCATTCAGCAAACAATTTAAGGACTGCCTTGTGAAAGCTGGTAGAAGTACCAAGTAGAATATGTTATGTCCATCACATCAGTCAAATATTAGGTATTAAGTCATAGTCATGAATAAGTGGTTCTCATGGATCACAAAATAAGGTCACCTAACCCAGATCAGGGTCTCACAAAAGGCTTCTTAGAAGAGGTTATGTCTAAGCTAGGTAATGAAGGATGTGCAGATTCAACACAGTAATGAATCAGATGAAAGCTGTTCTAGGCAGATATCAAGTATGTGTGTGAAAACTCTGAGGTGAGCAGGAATGTAGGTAGGTTGTGGAATTCTGCCGTATGCCTGCTTTGGTGACTAATCTGAACACAAAAATCTCTTTTGGAGTTTCTCCTATAGGTTGCTTGTTTTCCAGTTGCTATAGGTAAAATTGAGAGCTTTGAACCAGTCTATTTCAAATCTTGAAGCTTTCATTTTCTTATCTATAAAATTATAAGAATTAAAAAATTCAAATTGGCAATGGGTAAAGGAGATAATTTAAAAAGGTCACTCAGCATAAGTTATTTATCTGTTAAAAAATATTACCTAATAAGCAGCAGCCACTGCTACTACTAATAATCATAACCACCACCAGAGTGTGCAGTGCATTTGGCAATCCTTGGGCTGCATTTTGAACTCTTAAGTTCTGTGTGACATTGGAAATCACACAATTTTGTTATTGTTTCTTATAATCACAGCTGATCATGCAGCATATGAAGAGCAAGAAGACCCTAAATTTTGCAGCAAATGTGTGATTATCTTGAATGCAAGCTGATGGGGATGTTGTCTGTAAGCTTCCTGCCATTAAAGGAGAAGCTATGTTTCATCTTGTGTTAAGATCTGCAGTAACATATCTTTCATATACAAATTGTTTTACAGTTGCTTAAATTTATTTCTGAACTATTTAGTTATAGAATATTTTTTTTTCCTATTTCCAAAAAAATTGTTTTACCCATTGAGAAGTGACTTTTACAGCATCACAGCATGAGTCATTGGTGGATCTGGGATTAAACATAATCTCAAAAAGGTTCTTAGTGTCCAGCTACAGTCTCAGGGGCTGAGGCTGTGACAAAGAAAAATGTCACATCTGCATTTTCTCTGGCTTTGCCTGAGTCAGTGGCTACCTAGTGTCATTACCTCACTAATGATTTATTTCCTCATCAAACCCTACATAATTTTAAACTTTAAGTATCATGTACAATAACATTGTCACCTTTGCTGCTAAAATACTAAGCATGAAATCTTTTCCTATGCCATACATAAAAAACAATAACAGCCTTTAAAAAATCTTTTATTTCCCTTTCTTAAAATGTTATAAGCCCCCGGGGGCATTTGTTCATGATGTGAAAATTCCCATTTAAAATTAATAATTGAAAGATAAAAAAATCTCTCAGACACAGAAAGTCCAGACTAAGGGAATTCTCATGTGATTTCTTGGTTTATTTTTACTGTATCCTAGCCCATGGCTCTGGTCCCTGTTTGTATGGTCTCCCATATGATGGATTTCCTTTTGTTTCTCTCCTCTTGGCTTTGCCAGTAGTGAAATACCATGTTGACGTCCATATTGGGCAACTGAAGCAAGTGGAAACAGAGTTGGGAGTTTCCCTGTGTCTCTACGGGGAAAGGGGAGACTCTGGCCTTAGACTGCTATGCAACTCCAACATGCCAGTCAGATTTCAAAGAGGACAGGTGAGTCTGCACAAATACTCCCCCTGTTCTTCAGTCTCTGAAAGTGAAAGGTGCTCACAGTGCTTCAAGTTTTCACTGTAGGACGTCTTTAGCAAAGTTTCCTGACCCAACTTCCTAATGTGCTTTATTTTAGAAGTTGTTCTCAAAACAAAAGTGGGACACGCTATACTAGCTTTGCATAACAGAACAAAGATAAAGACACTCAAAATTAGTAATAGTCTGAGAAGGAGAAAAAGGTGAGTTGAGATGATATCAGAGAAAAATATACATGAACATGCTCTGTTTTTGACTGAAAGTTACAAAGTTTGTGCTAAAAGGTGAGATTATAGAAAGGCCATGATAGTACATTCCACATAATAACACAATAGCCTTTCTTTAAATATCTTGCCTAATGCCAACTATATCATTTCCACACATTAAAGTCCTTTGTTATTTATTTTGTGTGTCCTCTCTCTCTCTTTATATATATTTATATATTTATATATTTATATATGTATATAAATATATACATATATTTATATACATATAAATATATGTATATATTTATATGTATATATATACATATATATTCATATATGTATATATATGAATATTTCTATGTATTAGGTGTCTGAGGAGTTGTGCTGAGATACATAATTGATCCAGTTAGATATTTTTTATCCTCACCTGAGGATATGGGTTTTTTAAAATTGATTTTATATAAAGGAATAGAGAGAGATAGTGATAAAAATGTCAATGTAAGAAAGAAATATTGACCAATTGCCCCCTGCCTGCCCCCCGACCGGGAATTGAACACACAACCTAGGAATGTACCCTAACCAGGAATTGAACCCCTAAACTTTTGGTGTAAGAGTCCATGATCCAGCCAATCAAGCCACCCAGCCAGGCAATCCAGTTAATTTTTAAAGTTATTTTGCTATATATAAAAATACAGTGCTATTTAGGGGGTCTGAAATTAAGAGCAGAGATTATGTAATCCAAGGGTATATTTTTAAAAAAGAAGGTTCCCAAACCAGTTTGAGAATGCTGTTTCTCATACTTTTTTCTTTGTAGTTATAGTTCATGAGATATTTTGAAACATCAGAGGTGTTCAAGCTCACCTGAATTTTTTTTATCATGACATATTATACAGAAGCTTTCATCAGAATGAAGAGGAAAACTAGAACTAGTAGGGATGAGGGGAAACAAAAAATTATGCCTAATTTTTGCTGTGAAACTGAGTTATAAGTTGTGAGCAGAAATACAATTTTATATACCATGATATTATTGTTACTATTACGCCAAGTGATTAGTGAAGTTATTCACTGGAAAATCTTCCCAGCTTCCATTCAGTCCCAGATGCTCACCCTTCCCCTTCGTGATCAGTTGTGAAGCTTCAGTACCTGCTAGTTGGTTGCCAGCATGCAGTATTGTGTGAAATTACATGCTCAGATTTGACAGATCATCATTTACCAGAGTGGAGAATATGTATTATAGGTTTAAATTAAAATTGCAATCAGTACATAAATAAGTGGCATGATTTTAAAATTTAGAATTACAGGTAGAAAAGTGTTTTCTTCCTTGATTCATTATAGATCTCACATTTTTCTGTCATTTTCCTTACTGCTTAGAATGTAATGGAAATGCGGAATGATTGCAAGAATTTTGCAGTCAAGAAACTGGCAACTATCTTTTGGTTTATCCCCAGAGTAATTTCATACCAGCCACAACTCACATCGTTAGCGACTGATTGGTCTGATTGTTGTCATTTTTTCTACAAAGTGTCCAGCAATGTAATCAAAACGCAGCAACAGACATAGTAAACCGAGTTTAATTTTATCTTCAAAAGTTAAGTTACTTTTAAGAGACAAGAAGAAACCAGAAAGCTGATTCAGGAAATCTTTCTGGACCTTGAGGTATTTGCTCTATGGCAGACTATTAGACAAAGACTGAAGTACAGGCAATTTATCTGGGAGGTGCTCCCGGTGAGTACCTTTGAGGCAAAGGGTGGGGAAAGTGAGGCAGGAGATGGGGAAAGCCAATATAGAGATAGTAATGAGTTAATTCCTGTAATGAGTTAATTCCTACTGGGATTTTTTTTGTTGTTGTTGTTAGGTACCTTTAGAGAAACTCTGCAGAACACCCCTCAAAATTATCCCACCACAGGAAGTCCTCAGGCAAAAAAGTAGTGAGGCATAGGGACTGAGAAAGAAAGCTGCCAGCATGCCTATGCCAGCTAGCAAAACAACCAATGAACCCAGAAATGGCCTCAGATGACAGAGCGCATCAATTATATCTGCTACAGCAGGTGATGCATATCAAGAAATATCCCTTTAAAGGCACTCCAGAGAACATGCACAATCATTATCTGGTTTACAGAAAAGTCATGGGACTAGTAATGGTTTCGATTTGGTCTAAACAAGAGATTTCCATAAAAAAATGTGGAACCCGCAGTTGACACCCAGTAATATGTCATGAAATACCAAATTGAAATCTAATCTGGTGGCAATGTAAGCAAAATAAGCAGCCCCGAATCAGCATTTCTACAGAAAAGTAGAGAAAGGGGCTAATAGTCAAATAGCATGTCTGGGAATGTGTCAGACATAGTTAACTTCATGACCTTTTCTCAGATAACTTTAGGGTAGTTATTTCCAGTAACAATCTATGAGGAGGTAATGTGTGAAGGAGTTTTTTTTTTTATTCTGATCAATGTAGCATTTCCTTTAGGTCCTACATCTCTCTGGAAATTCACTAACTTTTTGACATGACAAAGCAACTCTATTTAGAAATGAAGATGCCAGGATGCATCTTCATTTCTAAATATGCTCTATGTAATTTATGGAGTGAGGTACAGGAAAGAATTTTTGGATAATGGAAGGGGGGAAGGGGAGGTGGGGAGAGAGGAGAATTTGTGCCTCAAAGTAGAGAAGCATTCATGAAAACAAAATGAGCTACATATGGGGGCCATGTGCTGCAACCTGACCACCTAATAAGCTGCATACAGGGGCAGGAATCCAAGCCAGAGAAAAGCCATGGACCGGAAGCCTTTGTATTAGGGCTTATTTATTTGTTACACTGGATACTACTGCAAATGGAGAAAATAAAACTGCAAGAAGAAAGAAGCACAGCCAGAAATATATTTTTAATAGATTAAAAAAGTAATTTGCTTATTTTTCTTTCCTTATTATCCCTTCTGATGCTGGCTGTAGTAACAGTATCTCTGTTAAAGTATTATGCCACCTCAGGCCATCGTTGGGCTATTATTATTACCTGCATTTGTCATGTACTGGACTCAAGTTATTTCTGTGGGGTTTTCCTCTGTCTCCTGCACCAGGCTGACATGTTTCAAGTAGAAGCAGTGTCACTTGGCAAGCTGCAGAAGGTGCTGTTGCGCTGTGAGGCCAGTGACAAATCTCAGTACTGGTATTGTGAGAAGGGCATCATCAGAGAACCTAGCACCACCTCCCAATCCCTCTTCACCTGTGAAAGGTAGTGCTGGTCTCCAGGGTACTTCAAGAGAGTGTGCTGCAGTGTGGACAGTGCTGTGTGTGTGAGTGTATGTGTGTGTTTTAGGCGTGTGGATTTGTGTCATTAACTCGGTATTCCACAGCATGTATTATTCATTGTTGTTTAAGTAAATAATCTATTGGTAAGTATTGCAAGTAAAAATTATCTTGTACCCTAGCTGGTTTGGCTCAGTGGAAATATAGTTGGCCTATAGACTAAAGGGTTCATTTCTGGTCAAGGGCACATGCCCAGATTTCAGGCAGGATCCCCAGTAGGGGACGTGCAGGAGGCAGCCAATCAATGGTTCTCTCTCATGATTGACATTTCTATCTCCCTCTCTCTTCTCTCTCAAATCAATAAAAATATACTTAAAATTGATCTTGCAATTTCTTGGTATTTCAATGTGCTATATGTCACAAAAGGATCAAAAGATTAACCCTGAGAATTATCACATACATAGTAAGAATATTTGTTTAAATGTTGGTTTCTTTACATTACTAAAATTGTCATGATATAACGATTTCATAAGGGAAATAAGTGAGGGAAATTTTAGAGAGAACTCTCGGAACAGCACTTATGAAAGACAAATGATAACTATTAAAATCTAGATAATTTGGGATTTCCCTTGAGCCTCATAATGACAAGTCCAGGAAGCCACTCCCTCCATGTCTGACCTGGCCCTCCTGCCTGTTAGCCTGGCTCTCTGGATTCTTACTGAGTCTCTCAGGAAATCTCCCCGCTGGCACGGAGGCACTGAGTGGATTGTCACTTGGTCTCTCAGTCCCAGGGAAGCAGATGGGTCCCAGACCCATAAATGCAGTTGAATAAGAAGAGGCTTCCCTGTGAAAACCCAATCTAATGTGGACATGGAACAAGAAACTTCAGGCTGTTTTTGGCATTTTGAATCTTTAATGTTGGGAACTGTCCAACAGCCTTTACAGATTTTTTTTTTCCCCTAAAAGAGGCCACTCTTAATAATTTTGTGCTATTCTGAGAGTGTATTTGTGGGGCTGCAGATTTCTGGTCTCTTCTTTGTCAGTTTGAGCCAATCCTTGGTATATAACTGACAAGTAGTGATGGTGGGAAACTGACAGAATGAGGCACAGGGATGAGACTTGCTGTTTTTTTTCGGTATGGGGCTGGAGACATAGAACCTTCTTACGTGCATTTAGCATTTCTTCTGCCATAGTCAATGTGAGTCAGGGGTTGCCTCATGTAAAATGTATCACAAACAGGATCTACGCTATGTCAACTTTTTATGCTCTTTTTCCATGGAAACAACCCATATTTTTTAGGGCAAGATCACTCAAACACATTCCATAGTTGTCTACTTTCATCTTACAAGTCTAGGAAAAATGTGTTTTTTTCTAGATTTTTTGTTTTTCTTTCTGTATTTGTATTTTTTACTTAGCCCATAACTCTGGGGTGATCTGCGCTGTTCCAGCGAGCTTTTTGCTGGTGGCTGTATAGCATGATGTTCGTGGATGAGCAAGCCCCTAGCTTTTGAAAAGTGGAAAGATGAGCAGTACTGCAGCTCAGTAGAACCATCTAAGCTCACAGTTCACCTTTATACCCTGACTTTAGCACCATTTGGTGACTCCAAGGCCAGGGTGATGGAGTAAGCCCCACAGCTCAGCCTTGGAATACCTTGGCATTTTGGGGTTCAGTAACCACCACATTTTCCTATCCTCACCTCTCATGTCTTTTCCCAGCTCCTGTGCTCCAGCCACATGGAGTCTCATTTCTGTACCATTTCCAGTGCTATTTTCTCTCCCAATGGTGCCTTTCTTACCTCTTGTTTGACTGTCAAGCATCTACTTACTGTCCAGCCTGTTGCTCAAGTATCATAATTTTATTGAAATTTGTTTGTTCTTTATTCCTTTACTTCTCCATTCTTACCATTGAGAAGTGGTCAGTCTCCTCTTCTCCTGTAATTATTTCTTACATCATCTTCAACACCTAAAGGTATCAATGGTTTTCTTCTTTCACACCGAAATTTTATTCAGCAAGGTTTCCTTGTCTCTCTCATTCTTGTATTTCCCAGCACTTAGCAGAGTGCCTGCCACACAAAAGGTGTTTTCTAAATATTTATTGAATAGATGGAAGGAATGGAAGTATCTTTGAATGTAGAATCATTTGAATAACAATAACTCTGGTTATTGTGGTAAAGTAGTAACATTTATGTACCACTTAATAGTACACAAAATATTTTTTAAAAATATATTTCATTGATTTTTTACAGAGAGGAAGGGAGAAGGATAGAGAGTTAGAAACATCGATGAGAGAGACACATCGATCAGCCGCCTCCTGCACGCCCCCCCGCCCCCCCCCACTGGGGATGTGCCTGCAACCAAGATACGTGCCCCTGATCGGAATCAAACCCGGGACCTTTCAGTCCGCAGGCCGATGCTCTATCCACTGGGCCAAACCGGTCTCGGCAGTACACAAAATATTTTATGTGACTATTCATTTCAGCTTCACAACAGCTTTGTGAGGCAGGCAACTTAGTAAAGAGAGGAATATCACAAAGCCAGCAAGTGAGAAGGATGGCTTTCTGAGTTCAGCCTTGGCTTTTTCTGCCAAAAGGAACTTCTAACACAGAATTTGCTTGGTTGAGAGGGAAGCTGGTATGATTAGCTATTATTCACTCTGAGTACATTTTCCAAAGTGGTAATATTTTCACCAAATTTTAGGGTAATATTCTTTTTGGAGACAATGAAGAAAATATATTAAAGAAAGCTATGAGAAAGCAAGACAGAGGATGTTAAAGATACAGGTTATATTAAAGATTGAGGATTTATGAAAATGGTGGAGCTTATTTTTCTGTGCCGAATTATGCTCAGGCCACCCTTTTGAATCTAGCCCACATATCAGGTTCAGTCTTAGACCCGGCTTGCCTTTGTTACAGCTTGGTTTGTGGAGAGTGCTCCCCAGGGGCCCCAGTTGCATTTATAAGTGTTCCTGAGTGAGGACTGGTGAACCTGAAGGGGTAGATGGTTAGCAGGGTTAGTAATTTATGCATTTTATTCTGCAAGCCACAGTTGTGACATCATTCTTACCTGTGATGAGTCCATAGTATATTGGATCATGTTTGATTTAAAGCTATTTTAATAGTTATCTTTTAATATTCAAAATCAATAAAGAATAAGGCTTATTATAAAAATTAAGAAAAACAGAAATTAATTTTCTCCCCTTTTTTTCTTCTCTCTCTTCTTCTTATTTCTTCAGATGGCTTCCCTTTATGTCTCAGGGTATAATTCACTCAGAAATTTAACTTTATTTTCAAGGTTAACAAAATCTTCAGTATAAGAAAGTACAAGATGATTTTGATAAACTGGATGTCATGAAAAAATCCCCAGTTGTCCCACAATGTCCTCTTTAATAATGTCCGCATCAAATTTATCATTATTTTTCCCAGTGAAAATAAAAATATATATAAAGATGTATCTTGCAATGGTATTGCCCTACTGTAAGTTAAAAATTAGTCTAAGGATTTGCTATACTGTTAAAGAGTTAAACTCATAGTTCTTTTTCTTCCACTTTTATCATCAGACAGATCTATTATTAACTGCACTTCACTTTTATTTTTTTCAGAAATGCAAATAAATCATCAACCTAAAATACAAGAGGAAGCAAATGGTAAATGTTTTTCCCACTTTTCACCTTTTAAATAATTTACATAACCGATTTCTTTTTCAAGATGATCTACACTGACCAGTTTTTGTATATTCTTACTATATATTATTAAACTATTGGTAGAAAAATATTTAAAATGATTATAGGCACAGGTATTAAGTTATTGCTTGATTTATAAAGAAAGTAACATAAATGACCTTAGCTCCAAATGCCTTTTCTTTTCAATAATTTAAATATAAGAGAAATAATCATTTTTCAAGTGATTAATTTCTACTCATTGTACTTTTTCTTTATTAAATTTGTATATTGATTTCTAGTTTTCTTCTTAAGTCAGTTTTTTCAATTAGGTCCTCTTAAATCAACCACAGTTGTATTATTAGTATGTTTAATTTTAAAGCTGATGTGAATACGATAGATAAATGCAGATAAGAAATATGCAAAACAGGTTAAATAGCCAGTGTTAGATAGTCATTCAGCCTTCCTTGTTTTACACCTTCCCTGACAGGCAAAATTTCCATTTTTCAACATAGAAATTGAATGGAATGGATTTGACATTGAAACAGTAATAGCATCTTCAGAATGTCTAACAGCTATGAAGAAACATTGCCAAAAGAGTTTATTCTCAAACAGTTTAGAGATAATTCAGAAAGCATAGTACAGGATGGTGTAAAATATAATTAATTAAATGGTTCTTAATATGAGACAAAGTTTCTCAAACTTACAACTATTAATTGGGCTGAATAACTTTTTTCTTGTGGGAGACTATCAAATATATCATCATCCTTGGATGCTCATAACACCTACCCCATTCCCTAAATTGTGATCACAAAATATATCTTCAGGCATCACCAAATGTCCTCTGAGGCAAAATCACCCCCAGTTGAGAACCACTGACCTGGAGACCAGTGGTCCTGATGGAAGAGAGGCCGAGAAATGTTGAATGGCAAGTCTGGAAAGGTACATGTGACAGACGGTATTTGCTGAAAATGTCTAGAACATTTCCTTTCCCTTGTGCTCTTCCAGACCTTGGCTATCCTCCATCAAAAGGCAGAATCAACCTGGGCAGACCCTTGAGACTGCCTCCACTGTGAGTGTGAAGCAGGTGTCATGCTATGCGACTTTTCCGCTATACACTAGCAGGTCACCAAAGTCAGTATTGTCTGCCTGGCTGTTTCTCTCTTTATCTCTCTCTGGAACCCAGCCACTTACCACACCCATAAGGGAGAACAGACCACCTGGAGAGCTGTACATGGAGAGGCACAAAGGCTATTTCTCCGATCCCTGGCTGAGCTTCCAGCCAGCAGCCAGCATTGACTTGCCAGTCATCTGAGAAGAGCTGTCTTGGAGACAGATCCTCCTGTCCGCAGTTGAGCCATCCCAGTTGACACTTGCGGAGCAGGGATGATCTTGCTATGCCAAGTCTGATCCAAATTGCAGATTCACTGGCAAAATAAATGATTATAATTGTTTTAACCTATTAAGCGTAGAATAGCTTGTTACAAAGCATTAAATAATTATAGCCATGGAATTGGTAGAGGGCAGTTCATGTAGAACTGCAAATGTATGTAGATCAAGATTTGAATTCTGGGTATATTGAGGATTATGAGTTGCTATCCTAATGAATGGCATACCGTGAAGTGGGTCTGAAGGTAGGTTTGGATCCAGTAAATTGCTTGGAGGTTGGCAAATGAAGCACTTCAGAACTGTTAGTACTCAAAGAGAAGTAAGAATAGGTTTCTATGTTAGCTAAAGTAAGGTGGATGATCAGTAAAGGCAGGGATATGGGGGAAGTTTAGAAGCAACAATGAAGGGGAATTTGGAGCAAAAGCAAGATGGAAATGCCATTGATGAGAAGCTAGAATCCTGATTGAGGATGGCCACAGGGACTCTGGGGCACCTAGAAAGAACATGACATTTAGCTATTATCTGTTCTCCCTGACAAAGATCAAGGTTTGAAATGTAGTTGAATGTACTGAAAAGAGAAGCAGGGGCTTCATGGTAAACTTCACTGTAGAATAGTTAACCCTTCCTTAACAATGAGATACAAGCAGCTACCAATAAGCAGAGAGGCTCCTGAGCATCCTGGGTGATAGTGGAAATTCTAAATCTTCACTACATCCCTTGCTCACTGCATGGCATGGAGCAATCACCGTGTTTCTCCATACCGCCTACTTTCTTATACAATAGAGACAATAATAGAAACTATCAGGGTTGCTGTAAGAATTAGGTAAAATAATATCTATAAAACGTGTACTCAATAAATGTTAATTTTTAAACTATAGTTTTCCTTGTGTTGAAATGCATTATGGGTCCTGAGCATCTGGCAACAGTCCCCTGAACAAGTATTTGGGCTGGAGCAGGCAGCACACCTCACTACCGTCAATTGTTTATACTCCTGGTTGTCTCTATTCAGCCCTGTAAGTTGAGGTGTCTTTTACTACATCCCACAACAATAAATAATAATCAGAATCATTGAAATGACAAAAGATTTACTCTAAACCCATGCCATATAAAATATACAACAGATTAATTTTCTGATAGTGTTTTATGGTTTTTTTCTGAACTTCAAGTGAAGAAAATTGAGCATTATTTGAAACCCCTTTATTCTAAGCAGCATAGCTGTTTCTAATTCTGTATCAAATGTCCCAACTCCTGTGCTATTCAGCACATAATTTCTCAATTGCTTTATGTGTATACTAGGATTAATATTATTTGTCTCTTGGAAAAATAAAAGTTCTTCTGAAGTACTTAAAAATTCAAAAAAAATCTCATGATCTTATGAAGCAATAGTTTGAAGGGCTTGTGAGTTTATTTACATAGACTTGTTTGGAGATGAAATTATTAAAAATTAGAATAAAGTAATAATTTGTTTGTTTATAGTATCTTTGCCAAATCTTATTTAAATATATTTATGTGCCTTTCAAAATTTGAATGATACAAAGTCAATATTATTTTTATTATTATTGTACTAATAACAAGATGAATTATGAGGCAAATAACAATGTCCTTGTCCTTTGTACCAAAAAATGACACTAATGAAACCTCATCAGAAGGACTTGTTCTTTTTAAATTATAAAATAGTTAAATATTGTTCTGAAACATTTTGATAATACCTTGAATATATTTCCTCATATATGCAATCTTTTTTATTTAATATATCTTTATTGTTCAGATTATTACAATTGTTCCTCTTTTTCTGCCCATAGCTCCCCTCCACCCAGCTCCCACCCATCCTCTGTCTTACCTTCCCCGCATTGTCCTCATACATAGGTGTATGATTTTTGTCCAGTCTCTCCCTGCACCTCACCCCTTTCCCCCTAAGAATTGTCAGACCACTCCCTTTCTATGCCCCTATTCTATTATAGTCACCAGTTTATTCTGTTTATCAAATTTTTAATTCACTTGATTTTTAGATTCACTTGTTGATAGATACGTATTTGTTGTTCATAATTTTTATCTGTACCTTTTTCTTCTTCCTTTTCTTAAAGAGTACCTTTCAGCATTTCATATAATACTGGTTTGGTGCCGATGAACTTCTTTAGTTTTTGTCTTATCTATGAAGCTCTTTATCTATCTGACCTTCAATTCTGAATGATAGCTTTGCTGGATGGAGTAATCTTGGTTGTAGGTTCTTGTTATTCATCACTTTGAATATTTTTTGTCACTCTCATCTGGCCTGCATAGTTTCTGTTGAGAAATCAGCTGACAATTGTATGGGTGCTCCCTTGTAGGTAATGAACTGTTTTTCTCTTGCTGCTTTTAATATTCTCTCTTTGTCTTTTGCTCTTGGCATTTTAATTACGATGTATCTTGGTGTGGTCCTCTTTGGATTCCTTTTGTTTAGGGTTCTGTGCGCTTCCTGGACTTGTAAGTCTATTTCTTTCACCAGATGTGGGAAGTTTTAAGTCATTATTTCTTCAAATAGGTTTTCAATATCTTGCTCTCTCTCTTCTTCTGGCACCCCCACAATTCTGATGTTGCTATGCTTGAATTTGTCCCAGAGGTTCCTTACACTATCTTTACATTTTTTAATTCTTTTTTCTTTTCCAGTTGAATGTTTTCTGCTTCTTTGTATTTCAAATCTTTGACTTGATTCTTGCATTCCCTAGTCTGCTGTTAGGTCTCTGTATAATATTTTTTATTTCAGTCAGTGTATGTTTAATTTCTAATTGGTCCTTTTTCATCTCCTCTTAAGTCTTGCTAAATTTATCCATCTATTCTAGGAAATTCTTGAAAAACCTTATAACTGTGGTTTTGAACTCTATATCCAGTCATTTGTTTTCCTCCATTTCTTTTGTGATCCATTTCTTTGTCTTTGCATTTTCACTGTTTCCCTGAGTTGGTAGAATAGCTTTATGTGCTAGGTGTCCTATATGGCCCAGTAGCTCCGCCTCCCCAGTTACCTGATATGGACTCTCCTGGTGTACCCCTTTGTGGACTGTGTGTACAGCCTTGTTATAGTTAAGTCTTGATTGTTGTTGATATCACTGGGGGGAATTGACCTCCAAGCCAATTGGTTGTGAGGATCAGCCGTGTCAATGCCGGGAGAACTTCTGTGCTGGATTGCGTCTTCAGACTTGCAAGACTGCAAAAGCCTCTGTGCTCTGTTTGGATGGGGTGTAGTCTCAGGGTGGGGCAGACAGCCTTGGCTTCCCATCAGCCCCTGGTCTCAGTGTCCCTTGGTAATCTCGTAGCCCTCTCTGTGTGCAGGCGTATGCACCTCCAGATCTCTGCCTTTCTGGCTCCCCTGAGTCCATGCACTCCAGGGACCCATATGATTCTGGGTCCCCAAGGTCTTCCTGAAACTGGGTTCATTGTAGTCTGAGCTGGATTTCAACACAGTTGGGGAGTTCTGTCTTCCTCCTGCTAAAGAAAGACAGCGGCACAATTAGCAGTCAGTCCTCTTTGTGTGCTCTTTCGTGCACACTTCTAAACCTCTGTCTTTTGTGGCTCCCCTAAGTTTTCCTGCACTCCTCCCTTTTCACAACAGTCCAGACTTCCGTGTAAGAATCTCGCCTGGAATTGGGGTTCAGTGCAGTCAGAAGTGGGGTTCAGTGCGGTCAGGAGTTTCTGTCTCCCTCCCGCTAGAGGAAGCCAGCCAAGCACTCAGCCACCCCATCCTTTCCACACGTGTGTCTCTGTACCTCAGCTTTTTGCAGTTCCTCTGAGTCTCTATGAGCCCCTCTCTTTCCTTCTACTTGGAGAATTTCCACTCATCCAGCTTTCCTGTGGTTCTGGATGATGTCCATTCTGTCTTTTAGTTGTAGTTTTGAAATTGTTGTGCGAGGCACCAGTTTAGGTGTTCACCTATGGCGCCATCTTGGTTTCTCCTGCCACATGCAGTCTTTTAAAAAATACTTCTTTTTTTTTAAAAAATATATTTTATTGACAGAGAGGAAGGGAGAGTGATAGAAAGTCAGAAACATCAATGAGAGAGAGACATTGATCAGCCGCCTCCTGCACGACCCACACTGGAGATGTGCCCGCAAACAAGGTACATGCCCCCAACCGGAATCGAACCTGGGACCTTTCAGTCTGCAGGCCGATGCTCTATCCACTGAGCCAAACCGGTCTCAGCAAAAAATACTTCTTAATTGATCCCAAAAGGTTTTATAAATTATTCACTCCTTCATTTTTTGAGAGATTACTCTGTGTGAAGTATTGTACTAGTAATGAGGCAATGGGAATATGGAGACATTTAAGACTGAAAGTTGGCCTTCAAGTGGCTTACAATCTCAGTGGGTAGATGTGGTTAGGAGCTCACAGACAGATGGCGTTCACTTATCTAAGAACTGAAGTGTGCACAGGGTCCAACAGAAACGGAGAGATGGGTTCATTCCAATTATTATGAGGGATGTCTGGAATTGCTTCTTAAAGGAGGTAACTTGTGAGCTGAGTCTGGAATCAAAGGTGTTCACAAAATGGGAGGAAAAAAGAGTTAGAGGAGAAACATTCTAGCAGAGGTATTTCAGGCAAAGTCCCAGAGGTGGAAAGGAGCCCTTTAGGATAGATAAAGGATGTTGCAAGGGAAAGTGGCTACAGGGGGAATGAGTTCTTAGGGGGCAGAGGCTAATTGATGGGGTGCTGTGGGCATCAGTATCATGAACAGAGTTGAATTCAGCATTTGACAGGCATGCCAATCTGTGAGCCGTGTTAAAATATCACTAAGGATGTAAAGATGGAGGTCATTTTATTTATTCTGACCTCCCTCTGGAAACAAAAGTGTTGTGAGTGGAAGGAATTCTTGGATTTACTCCCAGGAATCTGGAGGATCCTCACACTGAGGGGTGAATCTGGTTAATGTTAGAGCCTTTGCTCCCTAAGTGACCTGCTGTTCCCATTCTCCTCCAACTCCCTCCACCACAATGCTCAACCTCTCCACCAAGTCAGAGTCAAATACACCAAGTACTCAGGGAGGTTGTGGTCTGTAGAGAAGCAGTGGGTTTTGTCACTCTCACTGCACCCTGCTGTTAAGGTAAGTGACTGTGCTTGCTGCCTGGTGTGTCATCAGTTCCACAATTTTCCCTATGCATCATGGTGACTTAAGCTTTGAGTTTTTCCTTTATCTGTTGGACTAACAATTACATGGGAAGAGCTTAATTTATATGCATCTTCACTGCATTTCTTTGAGTACTGTATTTAGTGGGTAGTTGCCAAGTAACTGAAAATGTATCTAGACACAGATGTTTCTATATTCAACCACAGGGTCCATTTTCTGAGCTACAGAGTCAAATGCATGCCAGCTCTGTGACAGAATTCTGCACAAAATAAGAAAGATAAAATGTTAAGAAGGGGCTATTCAACATCCCTAGCTATAGGGACTTTGTTCACCAACAGAAACCACCTATGCCTTCCTGAAAATAAATCTACAATTAATAAGGAAAACTTTGGAAAGGAAAAGGTTAACAGTAGGCCTGCAATCTGTTTCCCTCCTTTACCTGGGAAATGAAAGCAATGCATCCGTCAAATCCTCTGGCATACAAGCTAATAATCAGACCTCCTGGTAAACACACTAATGGTATTTTTAAGTAAAAACATAATAAAGAGTTCTTATCTGTGAAATGCTTTCAGTAGCTGTTCTAGTTTTCTGTTGCTGCACTGGAAACCACCCCTAAATTGAGTGACTCTAAACAATAATTTATTATCTTGCACCTTTCAGTGGATTGATGTGGCTCAGGTAGGTGACCTTTGCTTGGAGACTCTTGGGGTGTAAGAGGGAGTGTTCTAACAGACCCAGACCGTATCTAGACTCTGGAATCTCATAATGTCACTTGTGATGCATTCCATTGGACAAGGGCAACCCAGACTCAAAGGGAGGGGAATAGACTCCACCTCTTAATAGAGCAATAAAAATGGTCACTGCAAAAGAGCAAGTGGGTTAGTAGATATCAGTCAGGCCTTCTTTAAATATGCTCTCAGACATAGCAGGATGTGGCTGCTTTGTCCAGGTTGCTGATTGTGAATAAAACTGGTGTTTACGGGTTGGTGGGAGCATGACTGGAAATGGTTACTGAAGCTGGGAAATCAATGGGTGTTAATAGCTTTACATGCATTGTTTAAATCTCTCTGCATAACCATTTTATATTTTAAATAGTAAGACATTCTTAGAAAATATAAGTGATCATATTTACAAAAGTAAACTTTACAAAATAGTAGAAAATATGTACTTTATTGTGGCAGTAGAAAAGAAAATGATGCCCAGGAAAACTTGAGAATCAACAAAAATCACCACGGAAGACATTTCATTAGTGACCTCACCTTCAAAGCCCCTGTCATGGTGACATGCTAATTCCAGATGGGAAGGTCACAGGAGCATTATATAATTCAATGGTTCCCTGCTGTTTGTCTCTGTTTTATTGAACAAGATATGTAAGCCCATGAACAAAGCCATTCCTGTCCTTCTCCCTGTGATAGCATGATATGAAAATCCCACAGTAGGCTCAGAGGGCAGGAGCAGGAGGTAAGGATGAGGTAGGAAAGAAGACCTATAAAAAAGAAAGACATTCTGTAACTTTTTGAACTATACATCCAAGCACAGGTGAAAACAGGGCTTTCTGAAGGAACTAATATCATGATAGGATTCTCAATGTGACTATAGTTGGAAAAGCTTCCTATTTTCCCAGATGAACTGAAATTCCTCAGAGCAAACTTGCTACAAGGTAGAGTGTAGAGTGAACCCCTTTGAGCTCCCCTCCTCTGTCATTTGGTATTGAAGCTTCTAGGTTTTTTTTTATGAACTGTAACATTATGCAAACTTTACTTGTTGCAAGTTTTATTAAATGGCTTAGAGATAATCAAATGATCTTTGTGAATGTACTGGGAAGAGGGAATAACATTTTGTATTAAAAAGAAAGATAACATCTTAATGGAGGAGTGGCTGACAACTTGCATCTGCGGAGCCTTTGAAAATAACAATAAAGACATCTTTAAGTTGTCCCTTCAATCCAGGGATAACCTGATTGGGTAGAGTTGCACGCCCTACATAGAGTTCTAGCGGAAAAGACTTTACTCTCTGTTACGCTTGGTGTGGGCTCAGCAAGAGCAGGTTTTACTGCTGTGGGTTTGATGGTATAATTTTCCAAAGTGCACAGAACAATAAAGAAATCCTATCTCAATTTATTTTTCCAACCCAACCAGTCACAGTACAAGTTGTAGATCTTTTAAAAGATGTTTTCTGTCATGCCCTGCTTGCCTCAGCCTTCCTGTGCCTCCACCATCACCACAGAGATCCAGTCTGCTTAAAATATACCCTATCTTTCTCTGTTTCAAATACATCTTTTCTACACCCTCCCTCTCCCAACCCTAATTCCTTCTGTAAGTCCTGCTTTCAACATGTTGCTCCTTATTTATTGGTTCATTCCAACCCTTAGGGGACTCCAGCAATCTTTCTTGAAAACGTTTTTTTAGCTCTTTTTGCTTCATTTTGGTCTTTTGTGTTCTCACCACGATTCTGCTAGGACTGTATTACCAACCTCAACCTTACAGGGCATTTCCTAGTTCAGATAACATCTTATAGTGTCCAGTTATCAGTATGTCTGTCATTCTTCCCACTCAGAGATTTGACAGTGATGCCTAAACAACTTCTAATTTTTCCAGCCAAACAATATTAAATGCCTCTAACACAGCATTTTTGCCCAAATATATGCTGTTCTGAAAAAGCTTACTGCTTATTTGCTTTGCAACTAAAATGTTATAATATTTATAAAACTTCTCCACATGCTAGCCTAAAAGGAGTCCATGATTAATAATTATCTTAGTACTTCTTGATTCCACAAATTATTCATTTCACAACTAAGTAGATTATGTAGAATTCCTCATTTCCTAATATTAATATGGTTTTTCTCCACGATTTCTCATTGATTTTCTTTTTTCCTTTGTAGAAGGAGATTGGAAGGTGACTGTTGTCACTGGGGATCTTGAAAATGCGAGCACCACGGCAACAGTATCCCTTTACGTTTATGGAGAAGCAAGATGTTCAGGTCCAATTATTTTAGGCTCTGGGAAGTACCAGCTGTTTAACCCCAACAGTGCAGATATGTTCAAAGTAAAATTGATATGCTATCACCTGCTTGTGAAGATATCTCCTGATCTACAGTTCCTAAGATGAAATAGAAAATTGTGTCTGTTTTGCATTTACGTGACATTTTTTTTAGAAAGCATGATTTTCTTATTTTAATGGAGTTGGAAAACAGGAGTAATAACAGAAATAGAAGTTTTTGTTTGTTCCCCACATTTTATTTGCATCAAGGCAACACAGTATATGAACTTTAGAAAATTTAAAACTTATTATGGAAAAAATTACTTCTAGTTGACATCAGGTCAAATATTTCCATTTTGACTATCTTTTCTCATCCTTGTTCATGCCTTGGAGTATGATGTTATGATGGAACTTCATGGCCAAGACAGGGTCGAAGGAGTCAGATGGCCAGGATTTGAATGGCTAAGATTTAGCACTTACTAGCATAGCTACTTGTCTAAGTTACTTAATTGCTAAGTACAAGCACTTACTAGCATAGCTACTTGTACAAATTACTTACTGTGCCTCAATAACCCTTACCTCAGAGAGTTATCATGAGGATTAAATGAATTAATCCATGTATTTAGTGTAGTGCCTAAAATGCTCAGTGAGTGTTTGCTATGAATATTACAGTACATAAACAGTTTTGTAGTCCCTTATTTGCAAAAGGAGATATACAGTCTTTCTAATTATAAATTTTTTTTAAACAAGAAGTTTATTTAAACAAAAAGATACTTGACTGAAGGGAAAACTATCTAGGATTCATTTCTTTTTAGAGTAATTTATCCCTACTTAAAGACAGATTGCCCTACATGTAACAGCTATGTACAAAGAAAGTTATAAAATTGTCCTTGGTTTTACAATGATAAATGAAAAACATTAAAATTCTCCAGTCAAACAAGATATGCAAGAATTTGTATGTTGTCCTTGTTTTTGTGAAACAGTGAGAGCAAAATAACTTATTGGAATATAAAGGTAAGAGCTGAATGAGCATGCCACTAATGGAGAAAGGGGGTGTTTTCACAGAACCAGTATTTCCCCCATTCCATCTCCATTTGATGTAGAAAATTTAAAACTTATTATGGAAAAATTTACTTCTAGTTCACCATCAGATAAAATATTTCCATTTTGACTATCTTTTCTTATACCATTGGCCATTTAGTTAAAAAAATGCAAATGCTTGTGCACATACATCAGTTGCTTTATGTACAATAAAGGAAGGGGGAAGGGGGAAATGAAAGAATAGAGAAAACAATGCTGTAGTAGTCAGATGTGTTGAAACCAAATTACAGTTTTCTAGTTGAGAATGTCTTCTTGGTCTGGAGGAACAGAGTTCTGGAGTAAAGCAGCAGGTTCTTTTTAGTAGACACCTCCCCTCTGCTGGAGGAACACATCAATTGTATCTTCATCCTCCATTTCCAACTGTGCAGGTGTGTCTGTTTCATTGATTGGCTGTGGGTCAAATCGGAATCTGACCTGCCTCATTGACAAACCCTGTCGTTCACAATAGGCTTTCATTAGTTAACTAAGTGGTGTATGCCTCTTTTTAACTGCACCACAGAACCATCCTGCCCTGCCACCTTCAAATTAATATGATCCTTGTTCTCAGTCTTCACTCCTTCCTTGGGCTTTTCATGCACCAGAGTCTCCTCAGCTGCCGCTTCACAAAAGAGATACCAGGTCCGCACCGAACCAACACACGAGCAGCACCAGGAGCGGCAGAAGAAGGAGGGCCTACTTATAAATTTTATTAAATAAATTTTGCATTGATGGACATTTAAATGGCTTTTAGATTCTTACTATTATAAATAACAATCAGGGCCAGGCTGGCTTGGGGGAGGGTCCATGGGTGGTTGGTGGCTGGCCCCGCCCCCTATCGGGGTGTGGGTAGACTAGGGTTCCTTTTTCTCGGCATCCTCACCAGCACTTGTTATTTGTTGATTTGTTAATGATAGTCAGTTTGACAGGTGTGAGAAGGTACCGCATTGTTGTTTCGATTTGCATCTCTTGGATGATTAGTGACTTTGAGCATGTTTCCATATGTCTCTTGACCTTCCTTATGTCCTCTTTTAAAAAGTATCTATTTAGGTCCGTTGCCCTTTCTTTTTTTTAAATTCATTTTATTGATTTTTTACAGAGAGAAAGGGAGAGAGATAGAAAATCAGAAACATCGATGAGAGAGAGACATCGATCTGCCGCCTCCTGCACGCCCCACAGTGGAGATGCGCCTGCAAGCAAGGTACATGCCCCCGACCGGAATCGAACCTGGGACCTTTCAGTCTGCAAGCCGACACTCTATCCACTGAGCCAAACCGGTCTCGGCCGTTGCCCATTTTTGATTGGGTTGTTTATCTTCTTTTTCTGACAAAGTATTTTTAATAGTGTCTAATTTATCCCTGGCCAGGTGGCTCAGTTGGTTGGAGCATCGTCCAAAAGGTTGAGGTTGCAATTCCCGGTTAGGACACATACCCATGTTGCAGGTTTGATTCTGATTGAGGCAACTGATTGGTGTTTCTCTCTCATATGGATGTTTCTCTCTCCCTTACTCTCTCTCTAAAAATCAGTAAAAATATATTCTTTGGTGTGATTAAAAATAATAAAATTTGTGAAAAGTATCTAATTTATAGCACAATGCCTGACAGGATATAGTAAGCACTTGATAAATTTTAATTGTTATTAAATCATTAATACACACCCCAAAACATGGTATCTGTTTCTGCCATACGTAGTTCTTAATACCTTTTAATTAAAATTTCTCTGCACCTCTTTTCAAGTTATAGTATGTAACTCTGGGTCAATGTAATTTATCTTTACTTCTTACCTTTTTATTAAAAAAGATTTATTGAAATACAAATCACCCATTTAAAAATAATTCATAGTGGGTGTTTGGTATATTCAGAATTGTACAGCCATCACCACACTTAATTTTAGAACATTTCATCATCCCAAAGGAAAGTTGATACCCATTAGCAGTGTCTTTTCAGTCCCTTGTTCTCTAGCCTTAAGGAAGCCAAGAATTTTCTTTCTATTGCCATAGATCTGTCTGCTCTGGATATTTTGTATAAATGGAAGCATATAGCATAGAATCTTTTGTGAATGGCCTTTCCCCTTTTTACTTAGTATAGTATTTAAGGTTAATCCATGTTGTAGCATGTAAAACTATTTCATTATTTATGGCTAAATAATATTCTATTGTGTGGATATATCACATTATATTTATTCATCAGTTAATAGACATTTGGATTGTTTCTAATTTTCTTCTAGGAATACAATTATTATGAATAATGTGGCTATGAACATCCACATACAAGTTTTTGTATAGATAAATGTTATCATTTCTGTAGGGTAGATACCTAGGAATAGAATAACTGTATCATGTGTAACTCTATGTTTCACAATTTTGAGGAATTGTCAAATTGTTTCCCAAAGTAACTAAGTCATTTTTACATTCTCACAAGAAATGTATGAGGGTTTCTATTTCTCTTCATGGACATTTATTATTGTCTGTCTTTTGGTTCTAGTTATCCTAGTGGATGTGAAGTAATGTCTCATTGTGATTTTGATATGGGTTTCCTAAATTATTGATAATATTGAGCATCTTTTCATGTGCTGGTTGAGCATTTGTATATATTTATCCTCATTAAGAGAAATGTTTATTCAAATCATTTGCTCATTTTTAATTGCATTATTTAATCTCTTTACTAATAAGTGGAAGAGTTTTTTAAATATATTTTGGATATGAGTCTCTTATCACACATATGACTTACAAATGTTTTCTCCCATTTTGTGGTTTGTCTTTTAATTTTCTTGATGGTATGGATTTGATTACTTCTTTTTGCATTAGAATTCTGCCTGAAGGATACTCTTTAGTATTTATTTTAAAAAAATATTTTATCAACCTCAGAGAGGAAGGGAGAGGGAGAGAGAGATAGAAACATCAATGACGAGAGAGAATTATTGATTAGCTGCCTTCTGCATGCCCCCTACTGGGGATTGAGCCCACAACCCAGGCATGTGCCCTTGGCTGGAATCAAATCTGGGACCCTTCAAACCATAGGCAGACACTCTCTCCATAGTGCCAAACCAGCTAGGGCCCTGTAGTATTTCTCGTAGGGAAATTCTGCAAGTGATGAACTGTTTTTTTGTCAAATTAAAACAAAAAATTTTGTTGCCAACTTTTTCTTTCAATTCTTTGACAGTGTCACCCCACCACTTCTTGACTTTCGTGATTTCTGATGAGAAGTCAGCTGCTAACTTTTTTGAAAATACTTTATATGTGATGAATTGTTTTCTTTTGCCACTTTTTATATTTTTAAAATAAATCTTATTGTTCAGTTTATTACAGATGTTCCTCTTTCCCCCGCCCATAGCTCCCCTCCACCTGATTCCCCACCCCCCACCCCATGCCCTTACCGCCCCCCCGCACTGTTCTCATCCATAGGTATAAGATTTTTGTCCAATCTCTTCCTGCACCCCTCACATCCCCTTCCCCCCAAGAATTGTCAGTCCATTCCCTTTCTATGCCCCTGATTCTATTGTATTCACCAGTTTATTCTATTCATCGGATTTTTTATTCACTTGATTTTTAGATTTACTTGTTAATAGATATGTAAATAGATATGTATTTATCACTTTGTTGTTCATAATTTTTATCTTTACCTTTTTCTTCTTCCTCTTCTTAAAGAACACCCTTCAACATTTCCTATAATCCTGGTTTGATAGTGATGGACTCCATTAGCTTTTTCTTGTCTGTGAAGCTCTTTATCTGACCTTCAATTCTGAATGATAGCTTTGATAGGTAGAGTAATCTTGATTGTAGGTTCTTGCTATTCATCACTTGTAATATTTCCTGCCACTTCCTTCTGGCCTGCATAGTTTCTGTTGAGAAATCAGCTGACAGTCGTATGGGTGCTCCCTTGTAGGTAACTAATTGTTTTTCTCTTGCTGCTTTCAAGATTCTCTCTTTGTGGAGCTCCAGTGGCGCAATCGGTTAGCGTGCAGAACTTACAAGATTCTCTCTTTGTCTTTTGCTCTTGGCATTTTAATTATGATGTGTCTTGGTGTGGTCCTTTTGGATTCCTTTTATTTGGGGTTCTCTGTGCTTCCTAGACTTGTAAGTCCATTTTTTTCACCAGGTAGGGAAAGTTTTCAGTCATTATTTCTTCAAATAGGTTTTCAGTATCTTGCTCTCTCTCTTCTTCTGGCACTCCCATAATTCTGATGTTGTTATGCTTGAAGTTGTCTCAGAGACTCCTTACACTATCTTCACAATTTTGGACTCTTTTTTTCTTTTTGTTTTTCTGGTTGGGTGTTTTTTCCTTCCTCATATTTCACATCTTTGGTTTCATTCTTGGGATCCTCTAGTCTGCTCTTGAATTTCCGTATATTATTCTTTATTTCAGACAGTGTATGCTTAATTTCTGACTGGTCCTTTTCCTTTTTTTATATATTCTCATTAAGATCCTTGAAGGTCTCACTAAGTTTCTTAGAGGTCTCACTAAGTTTCTTAGTGGTTTGTAGAAGATTCTTGAGTATAAATGTGGTTTTGAACTCTATCCTCAGTAGTTTGCTTTCCTCCATTTGTTTCAATCGTGACATGTTTCTTTATTTCCGCATTTTGGCTGCTTTCCTGTGTTGATGGAGTGGCTTTGTGTGCTAGTTGTCCTTTATGGCCCAGTGGCTCAGCCTCCCCTCTTACCTGAGGTGGACAGTCTTGTTGTACCTCTTTGTGGGCTGGGAACACAGTCTTGTTGTAGTTATGCCTTGATTGCTGTTGGTACACTGGGAGGAACTGACCTCCAGGCCAACTGACTGTGAGGATTAGCTGTGTCTATTAATGGAAGAACTGCTGTGCTAAAGCTACTCCTGTGAGGCAGGACTGCTTGAGTGTGTCACTTATGTATGTGAAGAATTGAAATCTGGTGTTGTCTCACACTGACCTCTAGGTACACTGGTTCCTGGAACTCCAAAGAGGTGCAAGTCAGCTAGTGTCTGAGGCCACCCAACAGGAGCCATAGGAAGATCTGCAGATTTCTCCTCTTTTCTTGGTGTTTGGAAGTTTTGGAGTTGTCTGACCAGTTGCCATTTGTTAGGTTAAGCTGCTAGAGTGCAGGCCATTCATATGCAAAAGCTGCTGCACACAGCTAGGTGGGTTTGTAAATTGGGTGGGGCGGGGTCTTAGGGAAGCTTTAGGGCATGGTAAACAGCAATGGCTGCCAGTCAGCCCTCTCTAAATCTCCGCATTTCCGAGTTCTGTTCTGTTCCGTGTCCCAATTCCCATGCCCCAGCGCAGTAAACAATGATTCCTGTGCACACCTCTGTGAGCGAGCCACCCTCCCTTTCCGACCCGATGGCAGACAGTCCAGTTCCTCTTTGTATGAGTCTGGGTCCTCAGAATCTTGCCAGAAACTAGAGTTCAGAGCAGGTGGGAACTTATAACTCCCTCCCAATTGAAAAAACAACAACACATGCCAGCTGGATTCACATGTGTCTCAGTATCTCTGCCTTTCTGAGCCTCTGCACATCCCACCAGGTCTCAATGCATTTTTTTCTTTCCTTCTAATTGTAGAACTTCCACTCCAACAGCTTTCTCGTGGTTATGGGGGATAGTCGTTTTGTCTTTTAGTTGTTGTTTTGGTGTGGTTGTGAGAGACAGCACATATAGGTGTTTACCTTATACCCTCATCTTGGTTCTCCCACTTTTTAAATTTTCTTCTTGTTTTTGGCTTTCAATAGTTAGACTATTTAGACTCTCTTCCTGCTGTTTTTCTCAGCTGCTGTAGTTGCAGTGTTGTTATTTTTTTATGGTATTGTGGAGCTTGGGAGAGAGAAATAGAAATAGACCAAGTTATAATGTATTAACCCTTTTGTTCTTACTAATATTCATAGCTTTCATTGAATAAATACTCCTCAGATTGTTGTGACCCTTTGATTAACTTCCAAAATTTTTGAAAATTTGATTTAAAAAGATTTGCCAATGTTCTATGGAGCAATGGATCTATGAAAGGACTCAATATTCCATTCCAGAAGTTTTTTCTACCTGTTTTTATCTTTATTTTATTTTGTTCTATTTTCCTGAAATTTCTATTTCTCTATAAAATCTTCTAATCTAGCTGTGATTTCTATAATTTTCTAGAGATAAGTAAGAACTGGCCCAATGGAAATGTGACTTTGAACCTACAATATGTCATGTGACCAAATCCATGGAATTTACGAGCCACCAGGCAGGGGGAATTGAAACATTGACTATCCCATTACTATCAGAACAGTGAAAATTTTCCTTTTGTATAACTGGTTCATGTTATATGTGCAATGTGAGGCAACTCTGATGTTTCCCTAGCCCAATCATAGGTCTTGAAGGGAAATTTGACTGTAGTATGCTATAGGAGGAATCTAGTTTCAAAAAAAGGAATTGCAAAGTGATGGAAGACCTTATATTAATTTTGGTAGCTATCCTCTATAGGGTCAGCCCTATAGGAGCACCTGAAATGTCACTTAGATCTAGACTGAAGGAAATGAGGCATCCTCAGAAAATTGACCAACACAAAAATCAGAACAAAGAGTCCATTTTAGCAGAAAGTTTAAAGATAGAGGGGATTTCCTAGACTGCAGGGACTAGATCTCATTCACTAAATCGTGAATTATTTTTTCTTTATGTTGACATTATTACAGATGTCCCTTATTTTGCTCCCTTTTGCCCCCCTTTACACAGCCCTCCCCTCCCCTTCCTCTGGCCCTAACGACATTTTTGTCTGTGTTCATGGGATATGCATATATGGGATATGCATATCACCTTTGTTAATCTTATCCATTGACTAGTATAGACTAGACACTCATGAATATCTGTTGAAAGCATGAAGGTTTAATATAAATGATTTTGCTGGAATGTGTTTAATATTTGTTACTTTCACCTGAGGCATTCATTGTTGAATTTTCCTGTGATCATTCTCACCTTGAAGGCATAATAAAGGCATCCTATGTATCTTGTATGGTTATTATTTACTTATAAATCTTTCCAGAGATTTAGCTGAGCTTTTTATTGCATTTTTGTAAATCAAAACATTAAATAGTATTCTCTGTTGCTTGGGAAAAGTTAATGGCTAAGCTATTCACTCTTAGAAAATAGTTTCCTGTTTCTGGTTCAGTACTATATAAAGTCAATTAATTTTGAAGATAGATAGGTTTAATATTATAAGCTCATAGGGCACTTTCACAATTATTTGAATATCCCTTATGTTCCTAGAATAAAATGTAAAATACATTTTTTGCCATTTAAAATGCAATTTAGATCGGTAGGAATTAGAGGACCTATATTTGAGTTCCACCTCTGACCTTTACTTGCTAAGGAAATATGGATAAATCACTTAACATTTCTAAGCGTTAATTTCCTCCTTTGTAAAATGGCACAATAATACCTTATAATATTACTGTATATATTGAAAGAGTTAAAAATCAAAATACTGGGTATAAAGTATAAAATATTCTTGTCTTTATACTTCTACCCACAAATTGAGGTAGGCTTCTTGATGGGGTGAAATTTAAAATAAATTTTCAGATGAATGAAGGCAGGAAGGCAGCTTGGCAGATGGTTGGTAGGTGGCTATTGCTGGCATGGGAGTTCTATGTAGAAACATGTCAGGAGGCTGGAGTAGGAGGAAGGAATAGAGGAAGCCAAGACTAGATTGGCTGGACTAGAGTAAAGCAGTGAATGCATAAGTAATAGCAAGAACATTTATCTTGGGCCTTTTCGGTATTAAAAGGTCAGATGTCCATGTGGATCTAAAAATTACTAGCCATTAACTACATTGATGCCAGTGTGTCATTTTAATTTTGGCACAACTCTGCATGACTTTCTTTTTTATATTTTTCTTTTCCCATCTCCTCCTCCTAGCCATCCTCTTTCTTTGTCTATTTTCTCCCCTACTTTTTCCTCTCCTCCCTTCTCCTCCCTTCCTTTCTTTTTCCTGGTGGACTTGAAATTTGGAGTTCAATAATGGAGTTTGACTCCATTTGGCAGCACTAAGCAGTGTCCTGCCAACACAGCTGATTTTCCCGTGGGTGTCAGATCCCAGGGACAATTTAACTTAATCTTCTCTTCAGCTACTAAACTTGAAGTATTTTCTAAAAGCATGTATATTTGGGCCACCAAATTTTCACATATGAATTCTTATCAAGAGAAGCCAGTGGAGTTTCTCTACTTAAATATAGAATAAACTGCTGAAACCAAACCCCCAATACAGAATAACTTACAGAAAGCAGATTATTATTTTCTAATAAGTGAATTTTCTCAGAACAGCTAAATATTAAAACGCCAAGGTTTTGGCCTCAGACAGCAATCATTATTTATTTATTTATTTATTTATTTATAATATATTTTATTGATTTTTTACAGAGAGGAAGGGAGAGAGATAGATAACTAGAAACATCCATCAGCTGCCTCCTGCACACCCCTTACTGGGGATGTGCCCGCAACCAAGGTACATGCTCTTGACCGGAATCAAACCTAGGACTCTTCAGTCTGCGGTCGACACTCTATCCACTGAGCAGACCAGTTTTGGCAGCAATCATTTTTGTTTATTTATTGGAGGATTACCAAAAGAGTTTGGCATGCCCACTTCTAAAGAAGCCAAAACTTTTGTGGGAAGAAAAAAATGGCACTTGCTGATGTCTACTCTGAACTAAATGTTAGATATTTAGTAAAGTTGATGGTTCTATTTAACTATTGCCTTCAAACTACCAACATACTTATGTCTTCCCTATTCTAAAAATGACCCTTATTCTGCTCTTAAATTACTGACCATTCTCCTTCCTTTCTTTACAAACCTTTTGAAATATGAACTTACCCTGTTGCTTCACTTCTTTCTCTTTCCATTTTCTCCCAAATTGCTTACAATTTGGGATTTTCTCCTGTCATCCCATATAATCCATGTTTTCTAGGATCAGCAGTGACATCTTAATTATCGCATCAGTTGTTATTAACTGAAGTTGTTAATCAGTAGCCAATTGATATTATAAGATATTATTTAGAAAATAAATCTATAATACTCCATTTTCTCTAAGAAGAGAATAAATGCTCTAGACCAGTGGTTCTCAACTTTCCTAATGCCGTGACCCTTTAAGACAGCTCCTCATATGGTGACTGCCAACCATAAAATTATTTTCATTGCTACTTCATAACTGTAATTTTGCTACTGTTATGAACTGTAATGTAAATATCTGATATGTAGGATGTATTTTCGTTGTTACAAATTGAACATAATTAAAGCATAGTGATTAATCACAAAAACAATATGTAATTATATATTGTGAAATATTTATTTCTAATTACAAATAAATAAAATTTTTTGTCTTGAATCATGGTATAGCATGGCTAACAGTCTTCATATAACAACAGTAAACTGCATTGCTATGCTTTGCTACACCGAGGAGCGGTCTGTTGGTTCCTAAGACCATGGGAAATATGTGTTTTCTGATGGTCTTAGGCGACCCCTATGAAAGGGTCGTTTGATCCCCAAAGGGGTCGCGACCCACAGGTTGAGAACCACTGCTCTAGACTGTAGCAAGAGAAATTAAAGTGATAGTCGAGAAAGAACTATAAATCAAGATAAAATAGTCTTGGAATAATATTTACTATGTTTTCCTCTTCTCCAATAATATTAAACAACTGGATAATTTTTTAGTATATCCTAATTTAGATGAAAACAGTCTATAAGTAAGAAAATTTACTTTTTATTTATTTATTAAATATATTTTATTGATTTTTTACAGAGAGGAAGGGAGAGGGATAGAGAGTTAGAAACATCGATGAGAGAGAGACATTGATCAGCTGCCTCTTGCACACCTCCCATTGGGGATGTGCCTACAACCAAAGTACATGCCCTTTGTCCAGAATCAAACCTGGGACCCTTCAGTCCACAGGCCGATGTTTTATCCACTGAGCCGAACCGGTTTTGGCGAAAATTTACTTTTTAAATTAAAAATTTTCCCTCTAACCATGATCTTTGATATTGTACATGAATTAGACGTTTAGAACATAGGTTTTTAAAGGAGAAAAATAAGAAATATCTTCAAGTTGGAATAGGAAGACTAGAAAACCCCAGTTATTAGGTAGAGTAGAATAAATTATTTTTGATCTATATTCTCAAAAATAATTTTAAGATGACAAAATTGTTTATTTGTAAAGGTAGGAAGTTCAAAGGATATTATTTATTGTAATATAATTTATCAAGTGTTTGTAGAGCACACAATATTTTCAACACTGTGTTAAGACCTCTGGTAGGTATCATATCTAATAAAAGAGTCATATATAAATTAACCAGCACTCTGCTACACCCACAAGCCACATCCACCAGCCAGTCAGGAGCAAGTATGCAAATTAATCCCAACCAAGATGGCTGTGGCCACAGAGAGAGCAGGAGGGAGGCTTGGGTTTCCCCAGTGATGGAAGAAGCTAAGCTTTCCACACACCCTGGTGGGCCCATGCCTCCACTCAAGGCTACACAGTTTCAATTAAAAAAGATAAATAAATCTCAACAAAAATGGCGGCAGCCCTGGAACTGGAGAGAGTAGGAGGATAGGATTGTCCCGGCAATGGAGGTAGCCAAGCTTCTGCAGCCCTGTCCTGTCTTGGCCTCTGCTTAAGGCTACAAAGTTTTAATTATAGAAGGTAAATAAATCCCAACAGAAATAGCTGCTGCCCTGGAGCAAGCAGAAGGCTTGGCTCTGCTCCAGGCTACACAGTTTCAATTGTAGAAGATAAATAAATCCCAGATACCAGGGCCCTGCTTAGGTCGCTGTGGGGGGAAAGGGGGAGTGGCCAGCTTGCAAACCACCACAGGCCCCTCTCCCAGGCCTCCCTGTGCCCCAAGGGAACCCCCACCCTGATCTGGGAAAACCTTCAGGGCAAACCAGCTGGCCCCCACCCATATACCAGGCCTCTATCCTATCTAATAAAAGAGTAATATGCAGATTGATCATCACTCCAACACACAAAATGGCTAGCCCATGTGGACACAAGATAGCCACTACTAGATGGCCTACAGGGGAGGGCAGTTGGGAGGGACCAGGCCTGAAAGGGAGGGCATTTGGGGGTGATCAACCCTGCAGGGGAGGGAAATTAGGGGTGACCAGGCCGGCAGAGGAGGGAAGTTAGGGGTGATCAGGCCTGCAGGGAAGGGCAGTTGGGGGGGACCCAAGCTTGCAGGCGAGAGCATCTGGCGTGGGGGGGACTAGGCCTGCAGGGGAGGACAGTTAGGGGCAAACAGTCTGGCAGGGTAGCAGTTAGGCATCAATCAGGCTGGCAGGAAAATGGTTAGGGGGTGATCTGGCTGGCAGGCAGAAGTGGTTAGGAGCAAACAGGAAGTCAGGCAGGTGAGCAGTTGGGAGCCAGCAGTCTTGGGTTGTGAGAGGGATATTCAACTACCCCCGAGGGGTCCCAGATTGGAGAGGGTATAGGCTGGGCTGAGGGACATCTTTCTGCCCCTATGTTCAAATTTTATGCATTGAGCCTCTAGTAGAACTATAAAATACAAAGCAATCACATTGAAGAAAAAGGACATATACACATGAGACAGATAGGATTCCAGAAATTTTATGAGTTGGTGCCCATTAAGCAGGATAGATGAACATGCTTTAGGAGCTCAGAGAAAGGATCTACATTCTCTCTTGGGACCAGCCAAAGCTAAACCCTTTATAACTGTTGACTGGTGGGCCTTTCAACTGGGATCAAGGAGATGTCGTTCTATAAAAGCCAGGTAGCTTACTTAGCTTAAGGGAACAAGGATGTTGACCTCTCTTTGGAATCCTGGCTGATTTTTCCTCCAGTCTTCTTTGTGTTTCCCAAATATAAAACTCTCAACCCCAAACACAGCAGTAGTTATCCCTTTGTGAGCATTCTCTACATCTTCTTAAACTTGCCAGGCAACCAAGACTACAACATTTTATATTTAAAAAAATCACTAAAAACTTTGGCTTATTCTTTTATCATAAGTATTCACCTAAGAAAATTAAGGGTCCAGAAAAATGTATGAAAAAGAATGGAATTACAAAGTATCATCTCCCAAATGTTTTTCAGAAAAAGGTGCCGTTGAGCATGTTCATTAATATAATTCCTTATTGTATCAAGGAGTAAGGTTTATTTTCATCTACTATTATTAAGTTTCCAGGATATATTAAATAGTTAAAAAGGTAGAGAAAACATATATGCTACCATTTATTTAAGAAAAGGGACATTATGTGAATATACCCATAATATATCCACATATTTATACATAAATATTCTTAAATTTAAAAATAAACATTTGAAAGATTAACGACAAGCCAATAAGTGATTACATTTATGGAAGGAGGGGCTAGGTCAGAGGAGTCAGGAAGGGAAACTAAACTTCTTTTAATACACCTCATATTGCAGTTTTGATTTAGAAAAATGTAAATATTTTATGTATTTTTTTAAAAAAAATAGTAACCCCTAACAGTGAAAGGAAAACAAAGCAATCTGTGTGTCTGGATGATGTAAGGAGACAGCAAATAATTATTTCAAGTTACATTAAAACCTAGAAATTTGACTACCAACCCTAGTAGGATATATAGTAATAATTTAGTTGGCAGTAGTTTTGATACTAAATCTGAGACTGTAATATATCTACTGTGGAATAAAACATACAAATGTTAGTATCTTGGAGAACACCTTAAAATTTACTGGTTTAAAAAGGCTAATATAAAAAAATGTGGACAAAGATTTACCAAGCAAAAAGAAAAAGTAGAAAACAAGGGCTGCCTAGCCAATGTTGTTCAGTGGTTGGGGATTAATCTATGAACCAGGAGGTCATTGTTCAATTTTTGGTCGGGGCACATGTGCCTTAAGAGCTCATAACTTATATAGTCAGGCTTACATTTATTTGGCAATAACTTTGAAAATGGAATATTTCCTGTCACAGAAATGGCTTGTATTTCCCTTCCATTTCTTTACCTGTATTCTTAATAAAAATATTTGTTTTAAAAAAAAATCGTTGCTAGGAATGGATACGAAAGAACATTTAGTGCCTGCATCAGAGGTGGATAGGTTTCCTCGCCCTGAGACAGAACTGCTTTAAGTTACTAAACATGGACTCTGTGATGTCCCAAATAAGCTAAGTGCAAGAATTTAAGCTACTGTTGTCTTTAAAGTATGATTTGCTAGAGAATTCGGTTTTGAGAGAAAAAGGAATAGAATAAGCAGATTCCTGATGGCAGAGATGTCTCATTCTTATTTGTGTGGTAGAGTGTTAAAATGATATTTCTTGATTGCCTGTAAAGGGCCCTGTTTGTTTGAAGTATTTTACATATCTCATCTAATTAAATTTCTTCCATCTGCTATAATGTAGGCTGCAAAAGAGCAGGTAACTTTTTAAGAACAATAGGCAGCTTGGTGAGCATGGTTCAGTGATTGAGCATCAACCTTTGAACCAGGAGATCGTGGTTCGATTCCTAATCAGGGCACACACCTAGGTTGTGGGCTTGATCCCCAGTGTGGAGCATGCAAGAGCAGCTGATCAATGAATCTCTCTCAGCGTGGATGTTTCTGTTTCTCTCTCTCACTCCCTTCCTCTCTGAAATCAATAAAAAGATATATTAAAAAAAAAAAACAATGGGCACACAACCTTTTTTTGGTCCAGGTATATCAAACTCTGTCAGTCTTTCATTATCATGTTGCCTACTAGGTTAGAAACTGAGGTACATATCTCAAAGAACGGGGAGGAGGGTTTCACCTGTCTTTTAAATAGCAACTCTTTTGAAGTGGGAATAATGTTTTCTTCCTTTTAGTCAGAAGTAGTCATGGTAGTACATAGCTAGAGACTTACCTTGCTAAAATGTGCCATAAGCTAGGTCATCATCTCACTATAACTATTTGCTTCTTTGACTGCATGAGCATAAATGTATGTTGTATTGTATGTGTATTTCTGATACTTGTCTATTCATTCATTTAGATTTGAGTTTATCCCTTAATCCAGAGAGCTACTAGGTGTAGTGCATTTGCATGAGTGTTTTCCAGAGAAACCAATGATATGTATATTAGGAAGGTTGAGAACCACTGCTCTAGAACTTAGGTGGGTCTGTTGCACCGACATTTGATATAAATACTTGCTTACATATTTGTACTTCTTTTCTATCTGAAATCTCTGTTGTGTGACTAAAATAGTCCTTGATGGCCACATCCAGTTCAACCAAGACCCACTTCCTGGAGTCCACTAAAATGTGTAACTTCTTTCTATCTGCCAATATTATCTGTCCTATAGCATGAATAATTAATGCATATTTTACAATGTGAATAAAGAAGATGAGCTATTTATAAAGCTAAAAGTTCTAGTTCCAGAAAATATTTGAATAGTTTTACATTATCCAAATGATTTCACTTGGTACTCTGACCTTCACTGCATAACACTTTACCTACTCTTCCTGGGCACTTGCTTTTTTTATTGCCTTCACTTGGAAAGGAATGTGGGTCTATACATGAAGTTGCAGATCTTTCTGAAGTGTAGAGGCACATACAGCTTGTTAACACCTTATGCTATCGCAAATAAGCGACTCATATTCTTATTCCTCCGTTCTTTTTCTTCATTCTGTGCTGCAACATTTGAATCAGGATCAGGGGGAGTTCTGTAGATGCTCCCAGAGGAGGTCCAATTCTCCCCGGACATCTAAATAGCCTGGCGAGACAGTGTCAGTGAAGGGAGTTCAATGGAAAAGATGGGATCTGCTGCTGACACTGAGTTATGAAAAAGATTCATGCAGGAGGCAAGTAGTAAGGGACGGAGTTGTTCTTAAAAACCCTTAAATTCAAACATATTCCCTGTATTTACTTCAACTTTGTTCCAGAAAGACATGCTGTACATAAAGATGACTGTTTCTTTCACAGCCATTGTACCATAAAGAAAATAAAAATCTATTTTGCTTGATGGCTTTCCTAGGAAAAATAGCACTCTCCCCTGGAGCTAATTGTGCAACATGCCTTGATACAGAGAACTGCATGCATGACATTTGCAGTTGTTAGGTGAATGCTGAAAATTAAGTAGCAACTTCACCTTTAAGTGGGACTAAGAAAGTCATTTGTGATGCAGTGTGATAGTGAAAGCGTTTTCTCCCAAATGCAGTGTGAAAAGGAAAGCTGAAAATGTTTGACAGTATTCCAGTTGGCAAACAGTATGATTTTCATCAGTCAATACTGCTGAGCATTCAGTGTAAAAGCCCACCTTGAAAATGCAATCAACTGATGAGAGTGTAGATCAGTGAGAACCAGCCCCATTTTAAATAGTGTTATCTATGTGTTTGAGCACATACATGAGTAATCTTTCAAAAGAATGCACACATCTGACCATATGTTCTAGTGAATGTCATTAAAATCCCTGCCATGGTTTTCAGAACAAAATAAACATAATTTGCATTTGGCACCAACATGAACTTGTAATTATCTTGGGATAAAAATGATACAAAGCAATATTTTAAAATGACTTGTATGCTGGAGTTTCCTGCGTCTCAAAAGGCTTTCAGTAAGAGGGATGGGAACTAAGCTGGTTGTTTTTATCTTAGCATAAATATTTTAAAGCCCTAGCTGGTTTGGCTCAGTGGGTAGAGGGTTGGCCTGTGGATTGAAGGGACATGGGTTAAATTCTGGTGGTGGTGGGGGGAGGGGGCAAAGGGACCCGGGTTCCATTCTGGTCAGAGTTGTGTACCTTGGTTGCAGACTGCTCCTTGCACAGGTCCTGGTCAGGGCACATGCAGGAGGCAACCAAAAATATATTCATGTTTTTATCTTTCCCTCTCTCTTCCACTTACTCTAAAATCAATGGAAAAATGTCCTTGGGTGCAGATTAAAAAAGAAAAATGATTCTTTGAAAAAGCATCTTCTGAACATTTGTAATTTTTAGTCCTATTCCATGGGCAATTATTTCCTTGCATATAGTAGCTAATCGTTTGTTAAAAGATTTTCTAAAATTTATCTGTTGAATTTTGCCATTATTATTACAGTGGTACCTCGAGATACGAGTGCCCTAACATACGAGATTTTTGAGATACGAGCCATTGAGCGAGCGATTTTTGCTTTGAAATACGAGCAACATTTGAGATAGGAGTAATCGCGCGGATCGGCTGGCTGCACACGACCCACCAGTTTACCAAGATTCGAGCGTCTCATAGTTTCCCCATGCCTCAAGGTTATGGAACGAATTAAACTTGTATCTCGAGGTACCACTGTATTGCATTTGATTGTCTAAGTGTTGTTCCCAGGCACTTTCAAATCTACTTGATAGGCATAAGGTTCTATCCCTCTTGCTTTGTTGTAATGTCCAGATTTCATTGCCAAAGTTACTGCTTCCAACCTCAGCCAGACTTTGTCTTCTCATGTCTGCACTTCTGCAGCATCTTTATTATATGGCCCTCTTGCCAGGCTTTTTCCTGTAACTGACTGTCTCCAAATCCACCTTCAGAATATTATCATCAACACTACTTATGATCCTATAGTAGAGGCCCAGTGCACAGAATTTGTGCATGAGTTGGGTCCCTAGGCCTGGCCGGTGATTAGGGCTGATTTTGGGATGACCTCTGGGATAATCAAGGGGCACCTGCTGGCACCCACCTTGGCTGCCTGTTGCCACCAGTAGGGGCCTGTGTTCTGGGGGAAACTCCTGTGTTGAGTGTCTGTCCCCTGGTGGTCAGTGCACATCATAGCAACCGGTCATTTCACCATTCAATTAATTTGCATATTAGGCTTTTATTATATAGAATAGTAAAAGGCTAATATGCATATTGACCAAATTGTGGAATAACCAGTCACTATGACATGCACTGACCACCAGGGGGCAGATACTCAATGTAGGAGATGCCACTTGGTGGTCAGTGTGCTTCTAATGAAATAAAAGCCTATTAATAATCAATACTCCCACAGTGGGAGTACCGCTCAGCCAAAAGCCAGCTCATGGCTGGCGAGCACAGGGGTGGGATGTCCGGCTGCCCTGGGGAGCGAGCCTAAACCATCAGTTGGAGATCCCCCGAGGGCTCCCTGACTGAGAAGATGCAGGCCAGGTTGAGAGACTCTGCTCTCCCCCTCCTTATCCGCCCCCTCCGCAGTGCTCCGGGCGTCTAGTTTTAATATAAAATGGGATTCCTCGACACCCTAGACTGTTTAAATCAACAGTTTCCATTTCTCCACAGCTCCCTCTTGCAGTATTCATTGCATCTGTAACTGAGTGCGTGTCTGAGTTGTATGCTCCCTGAGGGAGGGGTCATATGTCAGATGTATTGTTGTTTCCTTAATACTGTTGGTCAAACAGTATGACTTGTGATAGTGCCTATGGACCCATTGAAAACAGTGGAAATTTTGCCTAAAAAAGAATCTCAGCACATGGTCTGGCATTGTGTGTGTGTGTGTGTGTGTGTTTGTGTGTGTGTGTGTGGCTTAGGTCATTTGAGAAGCTCACACAGCTCTTTCCTGCTCTGACTCCACACACTACAGAATTCTGTCCCTTGTGATTGAATCGTACTTTTGTAAGTCAGGTGGTATAGGAAGAACTATTTTCAAAATACTTTATGAAATGTTTGTTGAATGGCTCTAAGCTGAGAAAAGCTTATTGTCTAGTTCTCAAGTCAGAATCAAGCTTTAAAACTCTCCCTTTCTCCCTTTCTTCTCATCTCAAAAATGAGAAACTTTTTTGAGGTGAGAAACATGTTTATTACTTTGATTTTGGTAGTTGAATGCATGTGTTCACTCATCAAATTACATACATTAAATACATATAGCTTTTTGTATATCATTTACTAGTATACTGCAATAAAGCCATCAAAATAAATTAATTAGAAACTTTTTTATAATGAAATAAATGGCCTATTAATAATCAGTACTTAATATTTGTATCAATTCAAGGACAGTGTTCACTTTTAATATTCTAATGTATGACCATATCCAATATTGATTTAGCATACTGTGGACAATGTAGTTTGATATTCCTAATATTTGAAGTAGATTACAAAGGAAATCTGAAATTTTCTTCATAGTCTTGGATGGTCCATTGTAGACCCCCTTAACAGCAGGCAAATAGACTAGATAGCATTGCAAACTGCATTCCAGCCCTTTAATTCTTAAAGATTTTTTACAACAACAAAAATTTGTCTGAGAGAGAAGAGAGAGAGAAAGCAAGAGAGAGAAGAGAAATAAATTATGAATACCAATTCTAATATAGGATAGGGTAAAAGGAGATTTATACTTATAAGCACTCAAAACAAAATTTATTCTTGTATTATTATTTATTAATTATTGTATTATTTCCCATGTAAACAGCTGTAAAGCTACTTTTACCTCACCCTGTACTATAAAAATAAAATAGATGCTTGCCTTGAAGTTCCATTTACTAATGTTAATGTTTTTCAGACTGATAGTTCATATTTGGCAATTGAAAATTATACAGAAAAAATTGGCGACTCTATGGAAGTGAAATATGTGTCTTTGTGTGTGTGTGCAGATAAAACTATGTTTAATACAGACAGAATGGTCACAGTTAATTTTCTAAATAATTTCCTCCCTTATATATGTAGGGAAATATTTTTTTTGTTAAATGACTTTAAAATACCTCATTATTCCACCTGTTAATTCTATTGATGCTCATACAGACATAATATGTTTTTTCAGAAGTAATATGCACTCTTTATTTTAATTTATTAGACATGGGTTAAAGTATTGCAAAATTTCACTTACAGAGAAAGTCATAATTAATATGTGGCCTACTTCATTTTACTTTCAGAAAAGAACTGTGAAAGCCATTTCGTAATTGGAAAATGTGACCATTCCTTATAGAGCTTGTATTTCCTAGCAGGAAGTTTGACCAATCTAAATGATCACAAGCAGAATTTTTCTGTAAAACAAGGAAAAAGATACAAATAAAACTCTTTAATTGTTTTTAGCATCTCAAAGATTCAGTATGTTAACAACACTTGCTTAGGTCATTTTCTCATGCCAAGGTCATGTTAAGCTGCCCTGGTTAGGAAATAATTTGACTGACAGTTTTGAAACAAATGTGCATTGCATCTGCATTTTTAATATGCATTCTTCTTATGCAACCTTGGACCAATTACTTTAGCTCAATTTCCTCAACTGTGAAATGGATTCAATAAGCAGTATCTTTGCAAAAATGCAAATTGTAGCTGAAATAAACCGTATGCTAATGATGGCCTGTTCTGGCAGGACATTTCCTGTCCTCTTGATGCTAAGAAATGCTATTTTATAAAAAGCCATCAGATTTATTTAGCCTGAGGCTTTTCAGAACAGCATCTATCTCGCAACACATTAAGATTCGGTAACAGAAAAGAAACAGGAAGAGGTGGAAATGGCAGCAGAATAGACATATGTGTCCTGAGCCTTATCCCGGAGCAGATAGAATGAACAGCTGAGGGTTGTACTGAGAGAGTTTGTTGGTGAGTTGAGAGACAGCTATACTCCAGGAGATAGTGGGGGACTTCTAGATGGGCTCCCCTGACCAGGCAGCTCCCACTGCCCACTGCTGCTGGGTTCCCTGTGGGAGCAACCAGCTCAGATGCAGAAAACTCACTATCTTGAAGGGGAAAGCGAATGTTATCGGAAGCCTGAAAATCTACAACTGCAGCACGCAGCAAACAGCTGTGAACCCCAGAGCACCTATCCTCACTTGGTGCAAACACACAGATTCAGAGGAGTTCTACATGCGACCACGGAAAGGTCAGATTTCTCCTGGGATAAGGAGAGAGAAAACTACTTAAACATACACCTGGAGAAGAGAGACCTCGGGGAGACAAAGAAACAGCCTGCATATGAAAGAAAAGCAGGGAGAGAAATCCAAGATAGGGAGAAGAATCCAAGATGGCGGCATAGGTAAACACCTACACTGCCGCCTCGCACAACAATTTCAAAACTACAACTAAAAGACAGAACGAACATCATCCAGAACCACAGGAAAGCTGGCTGAGTGGAAGTTCTACAGGTAGAAGGAAAGAGAGGGGCTCACGGAGACCCAGAGGAGCTGCAAAAAGCTGCGGTACGGAGACGCGCGTGCGGAGAGAGCGAGTGCTGGAGTGCCTGGCTGGCTTTCTCTGGCGGGAGGGAAACGGAGACTCTCAAAGGCATTGAACCCCTTATCCTACGACACTAAACCCCAGATCCAGCCGAAACTCATACGGGGGGAGTTTGGACTGTGAAAAGGGAGAAGTGCACGGAAATTTAGGGGAGTCGCAAAAGATCAAAGGCCTGGTGGCGCGCAGGGCACTGCGCGCAGGACAGGCTGCTGATTGTGCCGCTGGCTTTCGCGAGAGGGCGGGAGACAGACCCTCCCAACTGTGCCACTTCTGACTCCACTAAGCATCTGTTTCGGGCGAAACCCTGGGGACCTAGACTCGTGTGGTCCTAGTGCTCAGGTGAGCCGGAAAGGCAGCGGTTAGAGGCACTGCAGGTGTGTGCGCACAAGGACCGCTGCAGCGATTACCCAGTCACGTGAGGCTCAGAGGCCGTGGAGGGCGGGGCCGACTGGAAGGCAAGGCGGTCCCTTAAGCCCTGAGACTCCACCCCTCCCAAGCTCAACAGAGGCTTCTGCGGCTTTGTGTCTGGTATCATAAGGCTGAATTCAACATAGAAGTTTCCCCGGAATAGTGAAAATGCCGAGACAAGGGAAGGGATTATAAACAAAAGAAACGGAGGGAAAAAAACGACTGGATATAGAGTTCAAAACCACGCTTATAAGGTTTTTCAAGAATATGCTAGAAAAGTTGGATAAATTTAGTGAGACCCAAGAGGAGATGAAAAAGAACATATTAGAGATGGAAAAGGTCCAACTAAAGATGAAAAAAAGACCAACTAGAAATTAAACATACACTGACTGAAATAAAAACTATTATACAGAGATTAGAGAAAGGCAAGGATCAAGTCAAAAATTTGAAATATAAAGAAGCAGAAAACATTCAACTGGAAAAGCAAGAAGAGAAAAGAATCCAAAAATCTGAAGATAATGTTAGGAGCCTCTGGGACAGCTTCAGGCGTACCAACATCAGAATTGTGGGGGTGCCAGAAGAAGAGAGAGAGCAAGATACTGAAAACCTATTTAAAGAAATAATGACTGAAAACTTTCCACATCTGGTAAAAGAAATAGACTTACAAGTCCAGGAAGCACACAGAACTCCAAATAAAAGGAATCCAAAGAGGACCACACCAAGACACATCATAATTAAAATACCAAGAGCAAAAGACAAAGAGAGAATATTAAAAGCAGCAAGGGAAAAACAGTTCATTACCTACAAGGGAGCACCCATACGACTGTCAGCTGATTTCTCAACAGAAACGATGCAGGCCAGACGGGAGTGGCAAGAAATATTCAACGTGATGAACAGCAAGAACCTACAACCAAGAATACTCTGTCTAGCAAAGGTATCATTCAGAATTGAAGGGCAGATAAAGAGCTTCACAGAGAAGAAAAAGCTAAAGGAGTTCATCAACTCCAAACCAGTATTATATGAAATGCTGAAAGGTACCCTTTTAGAAGAGGAAGAAGAAAAAGGTAAAAGACAAAAAATTATGAACAACAAATACATATCTATCAACAAGTGAATCTAAAAATTAAGTGAATTAAAAATTTGATCAACAGAATAAACTGGTGAATATAATAGAATCAGGAGCACAGAAAGGGGGTAGACTGATAATTCTCAGGAGGACAAAAATCATAAAGCATCAAACAGACTGTGAAATTACAGCAGAAAGATTAAAGTTAGGTGAGGTAGATAAGTGATCAATCAAAGGACTTGTATGCATGCATATAAGCATAACCAATGATCATAGACACTGGGGAGTTGGGGTATGCCTGGGAGGTAGGGGGGGCAATGGGGAGATATGTATAAAAAATTAATAAAAATTAATAATAATAAAAAAAAGAAAAGCAGGCAGACATCACCAGAAAAAGAAATAAATGAAATGGAGGCAAGCAAGCTGCCAGAGAAAGAATTCAGAGAAATGGTCACAAGGTGGCTGAAAAGAATGGAAGACAAACTTGACAATATGTGTAAGAACCAAGAAGAAGTGAAGAAGAACCAAGAAGAAATGAAAAATGGCATCGCTGCTGTAAAGAACTCAATAGAAAACATTAAGAGTAGACTAGAAGAAGCAGAGGACCACATACATCAGTGAGCTAGAAGACAAGGTAGGAAAAAATACTCAAGTGAGAAACTTCTAGAAAAAAAAATAAAAAGCAGGAGGAGAGCCTAAGGAACTTTGGGATAACACAAAACAAAACAACATCCGCATAATTGGGGTTCCAGAAGGAGAGGAAACTGAGTAAGGAATAGAAAACCTGTTTGAAGAAATAATGGCAGAAAACTTTCCTGATATAGGGAAGAAAAAACCCACACAAATCCAAGAAGCTTAGAGTCCCAAGTAAAATATACCCCAAAAGACCAACACCAAGGCACATTATAATTGGCAAACATCAACAACAAAGTCAGAATCTTAAAAGCAGCCAGAGAGAGTTAGAAAGTTACCTACAAAGGAACCCCCATCAGACTAGCAAATGATTTCTCAACAGAAAACCATCAAACCAGAAGGCAATGGAATGAAATATACAAAGTCATGCAAAGGAAGGGTCTGAATCCAAGAATACTGTACCCAGCAAGGCTATCAATCAAAATCGAAGGTGAAATTGAGCTTCACAGACAAAAAAGAACTAAAGTAATTTATTATCACCAAACAAGCAATGCAGGAAATGCTAAAGGGTCTGCTGTATAAAAAGTAATAGAAAGTAAAGAAAGAACACAGGGGTAGAGAATAAAAATGGCGACAAATAAGCACCTATCAATAATAACTTTAAATGTAAATGGATTAAATGCACCAATCAAAAGACATAGGGTAACAGACTGGATAAGCAAACAGCACCCATATATCTGCTGTCTACACGAAACCCACCTCAGAAAAAAAGATGCACACAGATTGAGGGTGAAGGGATGGTAAAAGGTTTTCAGGTGAATTGAAGTGAAAAAAAAAGCTGGGGTAGCAATAATTATATATTACAAATTAGATCTCAAAATGAAGGATATAACAAGAGATCAGGAAGGCCACTTAATAATACTAAAGGGAGCAATCCAACTCTGGTAAACATATATGCACCCAATACAGGAGCACCCAAATACATAAAAAAAACTCCTGGAGGATATCAAGGGAGAGATTGACAGCAATACAAACATAGTAGGAGACTTTAATACCCCACTATCACCATTGGATAAATCCTCTAAACAAAAATCAGCAAAGAAACATCAATCCAAAATGACTCACTAGACCAGATGGAATTAATTGACATCTTCAGAACATTTCACCTCAAAGCCACAGAATATACATTCTTCTCAAGTGCACATGGGTCATTTTTAAAGATAGACCATATGTTGGGTCATAGGCAAAGTCTCTGCAAATTCAAGAAGGTAGAAATCATATCATGCATCTTCTCAGATCACAATGGCATAAAACTGGAAATCAACTGCAATAAAAGCAATCCAAAGAAATGAAACATATAGAGACTAAACAGCATACTATTAAACAATGACTGGGTTACCAGAGAGATCAAAGAAGAAATAAAAAGCATCATGGCAACAAATGACAATGAAAACACAATAACCCAAAATCTATGGGTCACAGCGAAAGCAGTCTTGAGAGGGAAGTTCATAGCTCTACAAGCCTATTGCAAAAAACAAGAAATAATGGTAATAAATTACCTAATCCTACAACTCAAAGAGGTAGATAGAGAGCAACAAGAAAAGCCCAGTGTAAGCAGAAGGAAGGAAATAATAAAGATCAGAGAGGAGATAAATGACATTGAGACCAAAAACAAACAAACAAACAAACAAACAAAAAAGATCAACAAAACCAAGAGCTGGTTCTTTGAAAGGATAAACAAGATTGATGAACCTCTAGCCAGGCTCACCAAGAAGCAACAAGAGAGGATCCAAATAAAATCAGAAAAGAAGAGGAGAAATAACAATAGACATCACCAAAATACAAAGGATTGTTTAAAAAATACTATGAACATCTCTATTCCAATAAACTGGACAACCTGGAAGAAATGGACATATTCCTAGAAAAATATAACCTTCTAAAACTCAATCAGGAAGAATCTAAACATCTCAATAGGCCAATAACTATGGAAGAAATTGAAGCAGTCATCAAAAAGCTTCCAGTAAACAAAAGCCTGGGGCCAGACAGTTACACAGGGGAGTTTTACCAAACATTCAAGGAAGAAATAAAACCTATTCTGCTCAGATTATTCCAAAAAATTCAAGAAGGAGGAACACTTCCAAGCACCTTCTATGAAGCCAGAATCCCCCTAATACCCAAACCAGTTAAAGACAACACAATGAAAGAGAATTACAGGCCAATATTCCTCATGAACATAGATGCCAAAATCCTCAACAAAATTCTAGCAAATCGGATCCAGCAGTATGTCAGAAAGATCATACACCATGACTAAGTAGGATTTATCCCAGGAATGCAAGGATGATACAATATCCACAAATCAATAAATGTGATACATCACATAAACAAGTTGAGAGATAAAAATCATATAGTCATATCAATTGATGCAGAAAAAGCATTTGACAAAATCCAACACCCTTTCTTGATAAAAACTCTCAGCAAAGTGGGAATAGAAGGATTGTACCTCAACACCATAAAAGCCATATATGATGAACAACATACTCAATGGGCAAAAACTAAATCCATTTCCCCTAAGAACAGGAACAAGACAGGGATGCCCACTCTCACCACTCCTGTTTGACATAGTACTGGAAGTATTAGCCATTGCAATTAGACACCAAGAAGAAATAAAAGACATTCAAATTGGAAAAGAAGTAAAGCTGTCCTTATTTGCAGAAGACATGATATTATACATGAAAAACCCAAAAGACTCCATCAAAAAACTAATAAACTTAATAAATGAATTTGGCAATGTAACAAGATACAAAATTAATGCCAAGAAATCTATGGCATTTCTATACACCAATAGTGAATTTACAGAAAGAGAGACTAAAAAAGCAATCCCATTTACCATCGCACCAAAAAAATTAAGATACTTAGGAATAAACTTAACTAAGGAATTAAAAGACCTATATGTGGAAAACTACAGGATACTGTAAAAAGAAACAGAGGAAGATGTAAACTGATAGAAGAACATACCATGTTCATGGATTGGTAGAATCAACATCATTATAATGTCCATACTACCCAAAGCAATCTATAGATTCAATGCACCCCCCCCCATTAAAATACCAATGATTTCACAGACCTAGAAGGAACTCTCCAAAAATTGATCTGGAATAAAAAAAGACCCCAAATATCCATAGCAATCCTGAGAAAGAAGAACAAAGTAGGTGGGATGTCAATACCAGATTTGAAGCTGTATTACAAAGCAACTGTTCTCAAAACAGCCTGGCACTGCCACAAGAACAGACATATAGACCAATGGAATAGAATAGACAATCCGGATATTGACCCAAACCACTATGCTCAATTAAAATTTGACAAAAGAGGCATGAACACACAATGAGTCAAGAAAGTCTCTTCAATAAATGGTGTTGGGAAAATTGGACAGATACATGCAAAAAAATGAAACTAGACCACCAACTTACACCATATACAAAAATTAGCTCAAAATGGATACAGGAGTTAAACATAAGACAGGAAACCATAAAAATACTAGAGGAATCTACAGCCAGAGAAATCTCAGACATATGCCAAAGCAATTTCTTCACTGATACCCCTCCTAGGATAATTGCAGCTAAAGAGAAAATAAACAAATGAGACTACATCAAAATTAAAAGCTTTTTCACAGCAAATGAAACCATCAACAAAACAACAAGAAAGCCCATTGCAAATGTTATCACTGATAAAAGTTTAATCTCCAACATCTACAGGCAACTTATACAACTTAATAAAAGGAAAATAAATGATCCAATAAAAAAATGAGCAATGGACCTAAATAGAATCTTTTCAAAAGAAGACAGAAGGAAGGGCAAGAGGCATATGAAAACATGTTCAAAGCCACCAATAATCCAAGAAATGTAAATCAAAACGATAATGTGGTACCATCTCACATCTATCAGAATGGCAACCATCAACAAATCAACAAATCACAAGTGCTGGCAAGGATGTGGAGAAAAAGGAACCCTCATGCACTGCTGGTGGGATTGCAGACTGGTGCAGCCACTGTGGAGAACAGTATGGAGTTTCCTCAAAAAACTAAAAATGGTGCTCCCATTTGACCCAGTAATCTCACTTCTAGGTTTATATCCCAAGAAACTAGAAACACCAATCAGAAAGGATATATGCACCTCTTTGTTCATAGCAGCATAATTCATCATAGCTAAGATTTGGAAACAGCCTAAATGCCCATAAGCAGATGAGTGAATTAAAAAACTGTGGTACATCTACATAATGGAATACTACACTGCTATAAAAAAGAAGAAATACTTACCATTTGCAGCAGCATGGATGGACCTGGAGAACATTATGTTAAGTGAAATAAACCAGGCAATGATCTCACTCATTTATGGAAAATAAAGAATATTATAACCTGATGAATAAAAAGATAGATACAGAGGCAGTAAAGCACTGAACATACTGTCAAATTACAGTGGGAAGGCTGGGGAGTGTTGGGGAGAGAGGGAAATAGATCAACCAAAGGATTTGTACACATACATATAAGCACACCAATGGACACAAAACAGTGGGGGATGGGATGAGGGCATGCGACAGGGGATAGGGGAGGCTGGGGGAAGGTCAATGGGAAAGAAAGAAGATGTACTAATATATGTAATATTTTAAACAATAGACAAAGAGATAGATAAAAAAAAGAAAAGATTCAGTAACGGTGAGAAATTTCAATATGGAAAGCTAAGAGTAACCTGGGATGCAGGACATCTAATAGGAACTGAGCCAGAACTTGAGGCCCAGGTCCCCTCTAGGAGAGGCCCTCTGGGGAAAGTTGGAAAGTGTCTGGTAGCACCCCGCCTTGCTCAGGGTGCATGCCACTGGGAAAAGCCAGCAGCCTGTCTTCGCCCCATGAAACTTTCAGAGGCAAATGACTGCCAGGGTCTCAGAACAAGGCAGAGATACTGCCAATCCCAGAAACCATGGAGCCGAAGAAGGAGGAAATGAAGTAGCCGAAGGAAGAGGGCTGTGTGGTGAGGTGGAATCTAGGAGTGAAGCTCTGGAGACTGCAGAGAGAACTCAAGAGGTGATCAGTTCTGACCTCACCACATAGGACAGAGAAGGGGCAGCGCTGGACATGTGGGAGGATCTGGGAGAGGTGAGGTGCATGACTGATGTCCATGCAAGAGTAAAAGGAGTCCTAGACCCCAGGCATCCACAAGAAGATCCATAAGGAGAGAGTACCCTGAGAAGAACCATCAAGATAAAGGGGAAAGTGGGAAATGGCTTTTACTAATCTGTCACCATTAATTGTCCCAACAGCAGCTGCATTTCCACACACACAAAACCCACATGTGTCTGCTGGTGCCCGTATTTTGTCTTGAATAATACATACTGCTTAAAAGAATCAGGATACATTCATTCTTTGTCTTCGATCAGGGAAAAGACAACAGAACTGGTCTGGAATATCCTTCTGTTTCTGAAGTCAATGATAGCTTCAAAAATGTCAAGGGCGGTACTGACAGACAGAGAGTGAATTTAAAGGGGCTTTCACTGGCTAAGCTGGAAGTGCCATCTTCACAATAGAGATAATAATCGTAACAGTTAATTGAAACTGTGAAAAGCCATGAATTAGTAATTATATTCAAAAGAGAAAAGAGAATAAGAAATCTAAAAAATGCAGTCATGCAAAGAAGGGTATATGTAATAGTTTATGTTTTATTATTTATTATTTTAATAAATAAAGGGGTGTTAATAAATGGAATTCCTGTAAAACTCTAGGTCATTTGAAAATTTAATAAACTAACTTCTGTAAAGGATTAACTTCTAAACAATCTGCAAATTGTGACAAAAAGTTACCCAGTGAGTAGCATATTTGATTGTAGAAATGTTAGCTTTCAATATAGAAACCATGATTTTGGATAGTTTTGATATCATTCAGCATAGCATAGCTTCCATTACTTGGAATACAAAAGAAAAATTAGAAAAGTGAATCATTAATAATTTAACTTAAATGATAAGTGAATTCTCTTCTATGTTTTGCAAATTGTTTATATCTTTTATAGATACAAATGTATTAAATTTAAAAACTAAAAATTTATTGTGTATACCATGAATATATGCTTTGTTTCTTATTTTATTTATGTACAAAAATGTATTTGTTTCTATCTGAATGGGAAGGAAGAAAAAAGTACAGAGCATTGTGAGTAACTCAAGTGGTCCAGGAAGAAGCGGACACGGTATTATACTAAGGTGAGGAAGGACTGCCGCCAGCCCATACAAGGCCAAGTTAAAGAGGGGGTTATGTGGTCTTCAAAATGGTGAATTAGCCAAGTGCCTAGAGGAACAACTATGCAGACAAAATCATCTCCTAGGAGATAAGACCTCTAAATGGCCTTTCCAATTATAATAGAGTGCTTATCAGTACATTTTAAATATTTTTCTTTTTAAAATGATTTTAGATTCACAGGAAGTTGTAGAAACATTCTATGTACCTTTCATCTAGTTATCTCCAATTGTTTTCATTTTACCAAATTATAGCTTAGTATCAAATCAAGATTTGACATTGGTACAATCTGTACGAATAGTTTTTATGTCACTTAATCAGGTGCATAGGTTCATGTAACCACCTCCATAATCAACATATGTATAGAGCTCTTTCATCTCCCAAAGATTTCCCTGGTGATATTGCTTTCTGGTCACAGCTCCCAACCCTAGCCATGTTCCACAACTTTCCCTGGAAAACACTATTCTGTTTTTAATTTCTATGATTTTGTCATTTTGAGAATATTATATAATTGGAATCATACAATCTATGGTGTTTTGATATTAGCTTATTTTCCCCTTCATTTGGTATAATGCCCTCTAGATCCATCCAAGTTGTTGCATGTATCAATAGTTTATTCCTTTCTATGGCTGATAGTAGTCCATTGTGTGGCTGTACGATTTACCTACTGAGAAATTTTGATTGTTTCTAATTTGGGACTATCCTATCTAATAAAAGAGTAATAGGCAAATTAACCATACCTCCGCTACAACCACCAGCCTTGCCCACCAGCCAATCAGAGTGATTATGCAAATTAACCCAACCAAGATGGCTATGGCCACAGAGAGAGCAGGAGGGAGACTTGGGTTGCTCCTGGTGACGGAGGAAGCCAAGCTTTCCACAAACCCTGGCAGGGGCAGGCCTCTGCTTAAGGCAACAAAGTTTCAATGGCTGTGCTAGCAGAAGGCTTGATTCTGCTCAAGACTACAAAGTTTCATTTGTAGAATATAAATAAATCCCAGATACCAAGGCCTCCGCTTGGGTCACTGGAGGGTGTGGCTGGCCTATAAACCACCACAGGCCCCTCACCCAGGACACCCCATCCCCCAAGGGAACACCCTTTCTGATCCAGGATACCCTTCAGGGCAAACCAGCTAGCCCCCACCCGTGCAGCAGGTTTCTATTCTATCTAATAAAAGAGCAATATGCAGATTGACCATCACTCTAACACACAAGATGACTGCCCCCATTTAGTCAAAAGATCCTGCCCCCATGTGGACACAAGATGGCCACCATAAGATGGCCAGCAGAGAAGGGCAGTTGGCAGGGACCAGGCCTGCAAGGGGGGGCAGTTGGGGGTGATCAAGCCTGTAGGGGAGGGCAGTTAGGAGTGACCAGGCCAGCAGAGGAGAGAAGTTGGGGATGACCGGGCCTGCAGGGAAGGGCAGTTGGTGGGAACCCAGGCCTGAAGGGGAAGACAGTTAGGGGTGACCAGGCCCACAGGGGAGGGCAGTTAGGGGAAAACAGGCTGTTAGGAAGCAGTTAGGCATCAATCAGGCTGGTAGGAGAGTGGTTAGGGGGTGATCAGGCTGGCAGGCAGAAGCAGTTAGGGGCAATCAGGAAGGCAGGCAGGTGAGCAGTTGGGAGCCAGCAGTCCTGGATTGTGAGAGGGATGTCTGACTACCAGGTAGGATTGGGCCTAAACAGGCAGTTGAACATCCCTCCAGGGGTCCCATATTGGAGAGGGAGCAGGCTAGGTTGAAGGACACCCTATCCCTATCACTTTGTGCATGAATTTCATGCGCCGGGCCTCTAGTTATAAATAAAGTTGTTAGGACAATTGTATGCAGGCATTTGCATGGACCTAAGTTTTCATTTCTCTGAGATAAAAGCCAACAGTGTAATTGCTGAGAGGTATGGAAGTATATATTTAATTGATTTGTTTTATTTTATTTTTTAAGGAAAGTACCAAACTATTTTCCAGGTGGACTACTATTTTACCCACTCACCAGCAATTTACGTATAACATGTATCAGTGATCTCATGAGTTTTTGTTTGTTTGTTTGTTTTTTCATCATTGTAAGCATTTGGCGTAGTCATTAATTTTTTATTTTATCTCTCCTAATATACATATAGTGATAGTTCATTGTGGTCTTAATATGCACTTCTTTATTGCAAAACATCTTTTCATGTGCTTATTGTAATCTGCATATCATTTTTGATAAAGTGGCTCCTTATATCATTTGACCATTTCATTGTTGTTGTTTTTTTAAAATGTTGATTTTTGAGAAGTGGTTTTGTTTTTATCTACACATTTATATCTATCCACAATTATTAAAGGCTGTATAGTCTATAGAAAAATGTGGATACATGTGAATATATAAATAATATACATCAGATATTATTAGTTCCCTTTCAAACATGTGATTTGCAAGTGTTTTCTCTCATTCTGTAGCTTGAATTTTCATCCTGTCAGTAGAGTTTATTATAGAGCCAAAGTTTTGAATTTTGATGAAATTCAATTTATCACGTTTTTTTTTCTTTTATGGATTATGTTTTTTGTATCATGTCTAAAATTCTGATCTTTTGAAGATCGTCAAAAGATAAAAACCTCTAGTTATAAGGTAAATAAGTACTAGGGGTGTAATATATAACATGAAGACTAAAGCTAATAAATTCTATGAGTTCTCATCATAAAGAGAACATTTTTTTTCTTTCTTTTTAGTCTACGTGTGAAGATGGATGTTAGTGGAACCCATTGTAAATCAAACCATCATGCTATGCACCTTAAACCTGTACAGTGCTGCATGTCAATTATTTCTTAGTAAACCTGAAGGCTGGGGGGAACCACACTTTCCAATACAAAGTCACTCTGTTTCAGGGCTATTTAATCAGCCCTAGTTTAAACTCAGAAGCATATATGGTTTATTTTCCTTGGGACCCCACTTTAATAGGAAAAAACAACAACAATGTATTATAGACTCCAGAAAGTTAGATTATTTTCTTTAGGTCTAATCACTGAATAAATAATGGATATCAATAATTACAATAAAACATTTATTTTTCAAGGTAATAATAGTGAGTAGCTAAAAAAAGATGTAGTGAAAATTAGCTGGACTTAATATATTAGTTTGTCCATGGTCAATGAATTTATGCTTTGCTATAAGTAGTAGCATTTACAAGTAACTAATTTTAAATGAAATTAGTAAGAAATATTTAGGGGGGAGTAGATATATAGTTCACAATTGAATATGAATTTGTAATTTGACAAATCATATCAGAGATGTAGGAAATTGTATTTCCCCTTTCTTCTTTGTGTTGCAGATTAATCTTAAAAATATTGGTGAAATCTACAAAATATGTATTGGACATGACAACAGTGGAAAGGGATCCCAGGTGGTATCTAGAAGAAATTCAACTTGAAAATATAGACACACGTGAGCTGTTTTATCTAACTGTTGACTCCTGGATAGCTCAGAATGGCGATAGATGGAAAGAAATGCCCATTGTGAGAACTAATAAAGCATCTTTGCCAGGTATTTAATTTTGCTTCTTTTGTGATTGATATTAAAGATGAAAATAATTGAAATGATACAAAACAGAGAACAGGAACCTTTTCCAGTAAAGAAACAGATACTAAATATCTATTCTTTGTGGGCCATGAAGTCTTGAAACTGTTCAGGTCCTATAGATAATATGTAAATAGTGTGGCTCTATTAAAAAATATTATTTGTGGGTACTATAGTTATAATGTTATATAATTTCAATTTACCAAGGAATAATACTCTGTTTTTTAATTTTTTAACCATTAAGAAAAGTGAAAAGCATTCTTAGCTCCTAGACTGTGCAAAAACAAATACTGGAAGATTTAATTTTCTTATTTAGCTTTCCTTATTTAGAACATTAGACTTTAGGATTAACACTTGCTTGGTGGTTCAAAGGTCAAAATGTACATACAAGGATGTATGTGTGTCGTCAATTCATCTTTCTGCAAATGGCTTGCTAGCTGTTTCAGTGTGGCTTTTTTATTGGCTATACTGTTAATAAATGTTATCAATCATGAATTTAGGAGCACCTAGATCCCTCACTTAGGTTTTTGTTTGTGTGTGAACTCACACACTACCTTAATTTTTCTCTGTCCATTCCATGTATCTCTGATAATCACCTTGTTTTCACTACTGTGTTGAAAATATTCTCCCAATGGATATGAATGACCATTTTGTCCTAAATTAACTGTGTGTCTGTGTGTTTTCTCTGTGTCCTAGGACTCTTTACTGCATTTGACATTGTTGATCTCTCATTTGAATAGGCAGAGACTTCTATGGACTCTGGAACTAGACACACTGCTTTAGTTTTGGCTTGCTGATGTATTTAGTTGTGCTAACCTTAGTCAGATTACCTTATCTCTGAAATGATGAAAGTGTGATTGTTTTGAGTCATGAGATAATGCACTTAGTCTTCCTGGTACATAAAATCATGTAATAAATACTAGCTATTGCCCTCTATCCCTGACCTCGGTTATATGATACAAACATAATTATTTACTGATTCCTCCATTAAAAAATGTTTTTAATCACTATCTCTATGTGGTTCTCTTTCCTTGAACACATGGGTTTAAATACTTGATTTGTCACTGTCCTTTTGAGCCTCTCTCTAGCTCCCGTTGCTAACTGTACACAGAGGACTAATGTTGCATCTTCAGCCTTGTCCTCTTTTTTGCTTAGATCTCCAGTATTTCATTAGGCAACTCACCCTCATCATCTTTAATACCTGTTCATCGTCTCTCCTGCCATTCCACACAAATGAAGGTAAACATATGTATATAACGTCATTAGCTGCCTAGTGCCATGGTCAGCAAACTGCGGCTCGTGAGCCACATGCGGCTCTTTGGCCCCTTGAGTGTGGCTCTTCCACAAAATACCATGGCCTGGGCGAGTCTATTTTGAAGAAGTGGCATTGGAAGAAGTTTAAATTTAAAAAATTTGGCTCTCAAAAGAAATTTCAATCATTGTACTGTTGATATTTGGCTCTGTTGACTAATGAGTTTGCCACCCAATGGCCTAGTGTAACGGGAACCAGAGGACATAAGATGATTCGGACAGGGATCCTATTCCCCAGAAGCTGTTCAGTTTCATGGCTTCAGCTAACATGTTCAGTCTGTTGTCTTCCCGCTCTCCACCCTTTCATCAGTTTCTTCTCTTCGGCTCCTCAGAAGGCTTCCCTCCACTGGTGCTTTGAATTACCACGTCCCAACCTGAACATATGGTTAAAAGGGAGTCCTAGTGTGTTGCTGTTGGTAGGCGTGCTATGGTGCAACCATTATGAAAAACAGTATGGCATTTCCTTTAAACGTTAAAAATAAAACCACCATGTAGTCCAGCAATTTCACTTCTGGGTGTTTATCTACAGAAAATAAAAACATGAATTGAAAAAGATATATGCACTGTCATGTTCATTACTTACAATAGCCAAGGTATGGAAATAATATAAATGATTATCAATTGAAATCTTGACATTTACAACAACATGGACAGATGTCTAGGGCATTATGCTACGAAATAAAATAGACAGAGAAAGACAAATCCTGTATTATCTTTCTTATATGTAGAAAAATACCCAAACAAAAACAACCAGCTCAGAATCAGAGAACAGATTAGTTATTACAAGTGGAGAGAGTTGGGGTTTGGGAGAAATGGATAAACTGTCTTTTTTATGTTGTTTAAATAAATTGAATAAAAATTTTTAAAGACTCAGCAAATGCTTCATGCTCTGCTACATGAATCAGTCTTAACTAATATAGGAATGTTAGCAATTACAGAGGATAGGTGAGGAAAAAATTAGAGCTAATATCTAGCAGTCTAGAATTCTAGGTCCTAGCTATACTCTTCAGCAAGTTGCTAACATCACTCAAAAATCCATTCTTTCTAACAGTGATGTATAGAAGAACTTTTAAATCCATAATGACAATAAGAAACAGAAGAAATCTTATTGGTCTGATATACTAGTTATTTCTCAATGTATTGTGTTTTTAAAAGCTGCATTATTTTAAAAAAAGAACTTTACTTAAATTCAATTGCGCAACTATATTGTATGCAAAAACATAGAAAGCAGTTGTGTGGGTTTAAAAAAAATTCAAGATACAACAGAAACTCATTGCACTTTAAATGAACTATTGATTTTTGGGGTTCATTTAACTTGAGCAGCAATAAAAGCTCAGCATGTCTCCTCTGCATCTTTCTGTTCATCCGTTTCCCATACTAGCTAATGAAACTTTACCCATTAGCATCTCCCATTTAGAGGTGTAATTTCTTAGCTGAGGCACACCAACCCTTTCTTACAGCAATTTCTCCTATAATGTCATGTAATACATGACACCTAAAGCTAATCTGATCCAGTCCTTTCATTTTATTCCAGTTCTGGCAAATCAATTCATCTGCCCTTTTCCCAGATATTGAGGGGGAAATCATTAAAATAAGAAAATAAAAAAATAAAGACACATCAATGTTCAGGAATTAATGAGGGATCAAAACCTACTGAGGAGTGAGGGGCAGTCTGGTCCTGCTTAGTACTGCTTTTGGAAAGTCATTCTTGGTGCCACCGACAAGTTCACTGCCTATTCCTGTGACATCAAGGGAAGGCAGAGCAGAACCAAACCATTGCATTAGTGCTTCTCTGTTCTGGGTTTGAAAGGAGGGGTTGACCTTCATTTTGGGATATGTCTGTCCATCCGTCAACATTTTCTGAAGTAGCCCAGGGAAGAACACAAAGAATAATGTAGGAGAACTTTTTGTTTTTAATGAAATGACTAATGCTTAGGCTTGCCAGGCTGGATAGAGTTCTAGTGACACTCTTGAGGGTTTTCTTTATTTATTTTTTAATTTAGTGGCACAGAAAAGAGTCCTTTCCCTTTATAATTGGCACTTAACACTCGAGCCAATTAATTTTGTGACTTTGCCTCTTCTTTTCAAATGATAACTGGAATGTTTTCAAAAGAAAAGGTTTTCTGAGAGTATCTGTCTATAAATCACCACTCTTTGGAGACTGAGCTAGATAGCTGGCGGGATCAGAGCAATCTCCTCCCGGGCACTAGTATGCCAAGCTGAACTCATCCACACCAGCTCCGATTTGCTCACCATCTTCCCTGTTCCTGGGGACAGGCACCAAGAGCTGCTGATTGCCCTTGGTTGGTTGTCCTTAAAAATCTTTAGTTAATGGCCGGTGGGGATGGCCCAGAGATGATAAGAATGTCAGCTGAGCTCACCATAGCTGCTTCACACGTTCTGGCTCCAGGCTTTCTTCAGGAGTGACAGATGATGATGTGAGGTGAGGTCTTGGGCCACCTCTGTGCGTGAGGAAGCGTTTGATGCTAGGATTCTGCAAGTGCACAGGTGTGCTTAGCAGTTTGCTCCAAAATAGAAAATAACTCTCTGTCAGAAAGTATCATCATAATAGAAATGTGTCTACTTCCAAATATATGCATTTATCAGATTTTAAATAGTGAGAAAATATGTGTGCTTCTGAAACATTTCCTGATATCTTTCAGCAAGTTGTGGATGATAATAGCCGAGTTAAGTTTAAAAAAACAAGTAGGTTTCTTTTCATGCTTTAGCCTTTAGCCACAATACCTAGGTTCCAGGGCAAAATGTGAACCTTGGACAGAGACAGACACTTTCATTGACGAAACAGTTGGAGCTCAGAGAAGCAGAGCCTGGATCAAATCTTGGTCTCAATCACTGGCTTTGGAATGAGGGCAAGTTGCACTGCTTTTCTCAGTTTTAGTTAGTTTGCCTATAAAATGGAGCACATTAATCTTATTATTAGATTAGAGACCCAGGGGTAGAGAGTGTCTCTTAGCCCAGCCTGCACCCTCTCTAATCTGGGACCCCTCAGGGAGTGTCCAACTGGTTAAACTGGAAATGGGACCTCCCTCTTACAATCCAGGACTACTGGCTCCTAACTGTTTGCCTGCCTGCTTGCCTGATTGCCTTTAACTGATTCTGCCTGGCAGCCTAATCACCCCTTACCACTCCCTTGCTGGCCTGATAGATATATTACTGCTCCCCTCCCAGCCTGAACACCCCCAACTACCCTCCTCTGCTGGCCTGTTCATTCTCAACTGCCCTCCCCTGCTGACCATCTTGTGGTGGCCACCTGTGGAGGCCATCTTGTAACAACGTAAGGGCAGCTATCTTGTGGTGACCATCTTGTGGCGGCCATCTTTTGACAATGTTGCATGCGAGGGCTTGATGCCACCTAGGCTTTTATTATATAGGATTAGATCATGATCACAATTATAATTCACCATCCAAACCAGGACAATTTTTTGAGAGGAGGAAGACTGTTAATGAGTATGTGAGAATAACAGGTGTCAATTGGGACCATTCCAGGCAAACCAGAAATATGTGTCCATCAGGAGTATGTGAAAAGGTATGAATACAGTATTTGTCACATAGCAGGCACTCAGAAGTGCCTTCACACTCTCCCTTGGACTTGTCTTTTTTTGCTGTTTCCTTCATAGCACTGAGCTGCTATCACAATGGGAGGACAAACACAAAGAACACCTTGGCTTTAGGACAGGCTATTCTCAGCCCCATACCCTGGTGTGGTCTCCTGAAAATATCAGGTAGATTATGTCACTCCTTTACTTATAATGCTCCAAACGTTTCCCAACTTACCAAGAGTAAAAGCAAAATCATCACAACGTCCTGCAAGGCCTATCACCCTCCCACAACACCAGCCTCAGTGCTCCCTGAGGGCACCAGGAAAGCTGTCCCCTTAGCCCTCAGGCCTCTGCTCTTCTATTTTATCTGCTAGGACCTCCCCAGGCCTCTGCATGGCCAGCTCCTTTTCTTTGGGTCAGATCTCCAGTCCAAAGGATCTTTCCACTAGGCCTTGTTGATGACCTACAAAATAGAAAGAAATTCCATTTCTCTCCCCACCCTGGGACTTCCTCCTACAGCTCAAAGGTAAGATAACTATTTTACCACCTTGAGGCACATGAAGCTTTGGCCCTAAACACCAATGTATGTAAAGTCTTGGGCCACAAACCTTCAGTGCAGACTGAATGTCGGCACATGCTTACCACTGAATCTCATTTACCTTCTCTATCTGAGATCTGATTTCCTTGGGCAGTTTGTATCAATGTGATCTCACCGTGATGAATGCTGAGAAAGCTTCATTCTTGGTGACTTGAGGAAAGCACTCAAACAGTCTATTAATTAAGTCAACTTAAAGATGCAGCTGAGGGGTTTGTCTTGGGAAGTTCAATTGTGCTGCCTGGAGAGTTCCCCAGGTTTTGGCAGTGATGCTTATGCTCCTGAGGTGGTCGGAGCAGCATCTCAGGTACATGTGCAGAAAGGAGCCACCTCACACAGGGCATAAGGGCTCTGCAAGGCAAAGTCACTGAGTATTACCCAGGAACACTTGAACATCATGATAAAAACATGGCATGAGGGAAATCCTCTAAACATAAACAGTTACATTTCTTTTTCTAATTAGAAATAAAATAATTACATTCACTAAAATATAATTACATTCATTATTTGTTTATGTCACCCCAGGTTGGTATGACCTGAAATGTTTTGAGAGTCTGTCTCCATGAATGGAGGGAAGGGGACTGAGAAATCATGGTCCCATAGCCCATGGTCATTTGCCAGCTGGAAGGAGTTGGGAGACTCTATGGTACCATAATCTTTGAATTGGGGATCATAATATTCAAGGGCCTGGGTGGAGAATTTTCCATTTTGGGCCCTACTTAAAATTTAAGGTCCCATGAGTTTCACTGAGCATTAATGTATTTGCTCCCACTCAGGGCAGCGAGTGTGTGTGTGTGTGTGTGTGTGTGTGTGTGTGTGTGTGTGTCTGTCCACCCACACACATTTGCATAGGGGCACATCTCTCTGGGGTAAGTTCCATATGTCAGTTCCTAATGAAAATTTCAACCATGTACCCTGGGAGGAGAACGAAAGCCTGTGACTTTAGGGACACAGCTGGAAGAAGAATATTTTTTATGTCTTCAGAGAGGCTCAGTCTAAGAAGCCAAATTCTTTTGTCAATTCCTGATAGCACTTATAGATCTAAGACCAGAAGACAAATCCAAAGGGCCAGAAGCCATCTGGACCCTGAAATAAACTGGGCAATGAGAGCAAAGTTAGTAGCAAAATGATCCTGGGAAGGTGGGGTTGGTTTGAGAAGCAGTCTGATGAGCAGCCACAGAATGTTTTAGGTGATTCATGCTTGAGCATTTCTGTGGGCAACCAGCAGAGAGCAGCACACAACACTTTTCCTAGATGGAGGGAGTAAAAGGCAGTCACTTAGTATCATTCAGTAAACATTTAACATGTGCTGGGAGGTAGGGGTTCGAAATGGAAAAAGACGTGAGCACTGCACTTAACGACACATGAGGTTTAGGACACGGAGAGCAAGACACACAATACCCAAATAGGTCAGTCCTGTAGGATACGCTCAGCATGAGGGTGGACAATGGCTTTGACAATAGACAATCCTGTCAACACAGCTATTACTTTTTGATAATTGATAATTATCATTGATAATTCTGGTGACATTAAGAATAGACTTACTTAACATTCTTTCATAATTTATCCAAAATCATCCTAAATTGGCTTCCCTTTAGGACATTTCTCTGTCAATAGCTGCCTAAATATAGGAGGAAACTTTTCTGGTCCATTTGTGTGTATTAAACTTGTTCCTGGAAACACAATGTTGGGAAGTATTTGAGGTCTGTGCAGGTAGTGGGGAAGGGGCATGAATTGATCATGGGGCAGGTACAATGGTTGAGGGATTGCTGAGTGCTGCATTTTGCACTACAAATATATGGTCTCTGTTTTAAATAATTTTTGGTATATACTTTTTAAACCATGAACGATTAGTTTGTTTAACTTTATGTTTTAATATTTTTTAAAACATATTTTTATTGACTTCAGAGAGGGAAGGGGGAGGGAGAGAGAGATAGAAACATCAGTGATAAGAGAGAATCATTGATTGGCTGCCTCCTGCACACTCCCTACTTGGCATCTAGCCTGCAACCGAGCATGTGCCCTGACAGGGAATTGAACCATGACCTCCTGCTTCATAGGTCAACTCTCAACCACTGAGCCACCACGCCGGGCTGTTTTAATATTTTAAATGTACTGATTTTTTTTTTTTTAGTTGGAAACAAGTTCACTTATCATCTGAAATGAAGAAAAAATTCCAGTAAACAAAATCATGGTCTCCCTGTTAAGACTTCCCATCATGCTTGTCCACATACTTGTTTTCATGAAGCATTCCAGTGTAAAATTCAGCCAGTCAGCTCAGGTAGGTGCACAGGTTGTGAGACCAGATCTCCTTTTTAGGTGGCTTAAAAGATTTCTTTCATTGTCCTAAATTCATGAGAAGTGTTCTAAATTTTTGCTTCAGCTCAGCTGGCTTTCACTCTGGGGTATTTTAGAATATGTAAGACTGCACAAGAAGCTGATTTATCTTCTCTGCTTACACCATTTCCCAATATACCACATTTGTCTTTTTAAAGGTCAGGCATGATAGAAACAGGCAATGTTTCTCATGTACCTTGTTTTCTTATTGGATTTTTATGTCTGAGTTTTTTCAAAAATGTTAATGTAGATTTCTATAAATGCAACCGTTCAATTGCACAGAGTAAGACTTATAAAAAATTCTAGAACTTGAAGTAACAAGTACTCATTGTGTCCGAGATATAATTCATATCGTGGTGCCAGCAAGAATAGTCTCTTTTTGAATTTTAGTGACTTTCACCAGTATCTCAGAAATTACCTTAATTCTAAAGTAAAAAATGGTGCATTAAAATTTGCTGGTACCTCACTGAGCTCTTTCTTTAGAATTATATTAAAATTTTCAATTCTCTAGAATCTTTGTATTTCTTCTCTATCAAGATTATTAAAAATTCCCACAGAATAGTAATCTCCATGAAGGAGCAGCATGTGTGACCAGCTGTGATTAGAATAGGTCAACTTGAGGGGGGAAAATTGCCACTTTCGTTTAATTAAGAGAAAGAAGAGTTTTGTGTGTGTGTGTGTGTGTGTGTGTGTGTGTGTGTGTGTGTTTTAAGTACAACTTCTTAAACTATGAAAGTGTAGTGGTTAATAGAAGTGCATAATTGTTAACAATAATTATTTTGGAACAGTAATTGTGGGAATGGCTGGGTGTCTGTAAGAATGAGATAAACATGAAGTGGAGGAGAATATGCTTGAATAGGGGTACACATAAAAGGAGTGGGCCCAAGTACCATAGAGAAAGTCATGTCAACTAGATTAAAGGACAGTGAGATTTTTCTCCAGGGTATCTAATAAATTCAAAGAGCAAATAAAAATGAGAAAAATAATATGAGATTTCTGACATTTCAGTGGTGGTTTATAAGGTCTACATATACACTGGCAGGAGGCCAGGTGCCGGAACAGAGCCTAATGTATTTATCAACCTCACCGGCTCCAGGGAGGAGATTCGGGGAATTGAAGGCTTCATCAGTCCAAAAATAGTAAAGTCAAGTTTCAGCATGGACAGGTAATAGAAAGATCTTTCTAAATTGTTACCCCCACCCTTCCTGTAATTTCTTTATCTACAAAGACACACACTCAGAAAATTCCTGAGATAGTCATTTGGTACCAAATAGAAAGTACAGTGGGGTGAGGTCACTTCTTAGAGTGCATCTTACTGTTCTGGAGTTGAGTTGAGGTGGGCCTGAACCAGAACAATGCAACCATAGTAAGTCCCAGTTTCTCTTATTAAAAATAAACAAAACAAAACAATCAAAGTTCTAATTCCAGCTAGGGCAATCTAACTTGTAACAAAATGGGCATCCTGCTGAGAATTAGAAATGTTTAATGAACATCTTTTATTTATTTACTTGTGTTGTTGTTAATCCTCACTTGAGGATATTTTTCCTTTGATTTTCAGAGAGAGTGGTAGCAAGGGCGGGGGGAAGAGAGAAAGAGAGAGAGAGAGAGAGAGAGAGAGAGAGAGAGAGAGAGAGAAAGAAAGAGAGAGAAACATCAATGTGAGAGAGACATGTTGATTGGTTGCCTCCCACACAAACCCCAACCAAAGCCAGGGGACATGCCCTTGACCAGAATCAAACCTGGGCCCTTCAGTCCACAGGCTAATGCTCTGTCCACTGTGCCAAACTGACTAGGATGATAAACATCTTTTAAATATGTTTTAAAGGCATTGGAGAGCTGCCAAGGAAGTTAAATCTAGAGGGCCCAAGATTCTGGAAAGAAGAAAGTCCAAAGGAGAAGCTGTTTACCATAGCTTTCAGCCATTTTTAAATGGAAGCTTAGAAGCAAGAAGCCAATCAGAAAACGACAGTGAAGAGCCTGTGATGCTGTGTGGAGACTTAAGAGGTTTCATCAGGCTGGGATTCAGCCTGGGCCCAGCAGTAAAGATAGGCTGTCGTAAATTCTCACTGGAAAAGTGAGACCTTCATGTGAATTCTCCCAAAACCGATCCTAGGGAAGATCCTGAGCAGGAGGTGATCCAAGAAGCACAGAAAAGAAATGCAGAGAAGGAGAGAAGGAAAGAGGTAGAGACAATATAATCAAGATGTGTATTCTAGACGTTACTGCTGTTTGCAACAGGGACTGGGTCCCTCTAGGACCTCAGCATCAATTTTTTAAAAAATTTTTTCCACCTTCTTATTGGCAATCAATTAACTCTAAGTTAGAAAGGAATATTTACATGTGTAGGTTGGAATTGTTTTTTAAAATATATTTGTATTGATTTCAGAGAAGAAAAGAGAGGGAGAGAGAGAATCATTGATCAGCTGCCTCCTGCATGGCCCCTACTAGGGTGCAAGCCCACAACTGAGGCATGTGACCTTGACTGGAATTGAACCTGGGAGCTTTCAGGCCATAGGCCAATACTCTATCCACTAATCCAAACCAGCTAGGGCAGTAAAAAAAAAAAAAAAATATATATATATATATATATATATATACACACAAGATACTGGAGGGGATGCCTAGGAGGGGGGGGCAATGGGAAGATATGTATACATTAAGAAAATGAGTAAGAAATTAGCAGTAGTAGACTTAGAATAAATGTTGTGATTGAATTTTAAAAATATTTTTATTAGACTGTATGATTGAGGAGGGGAAGAATTATATTACATGTTTGTATATTTAGCATAGGACTTTGTGCATAACATAATAAATGGTGATTCTTATAGTGGTAGTAGTAATGATCTAGTAATAATATAGAGCAATATAGTAATATTGTACTATAATGACTAATAATGTACTGATTGCAATGCTTTTTTTTCTAGATAAAGGGAAACTCCTAACAGTCACTCCATTTCTTTTATAGGTTGATATTTTTTCCATTGAGGCAGTGTCCCTTGGAAAATTGAAAAAAGTTCTGATTAGTCATGATGACACAAGTCCCAGTAAGATTTGCTTTCTTGGTAAGAAATTTGTTTTGCATATTTATAAAAAGTCGCATAAAAGGCAGGTGAAACAAATGATGAATGTACAATTCATGTAAAATTGAGATGAGAAAATTTTAAGAAATTAGAGTTAAATGAAGTGTTGTCAGATTACATTTAGTATTGGACTGAAAAAGGTCACTGCCACTTATTATGAAGAAAATTTTCTAGGAAAATTTTTATGTGTGTGTGTGTGTGTGTGTGTGTGTGTGTGTGTTTAAAGTACTCAGACCTACTAGGTAATATTTAATATTGCATCTATCATGTTTCCCTACAAATGTGTTTCTGCTGGGTTCCCTATCCCACACTCTTTTAGCAAATCAGTAACTTGGAAATCATTCTGATTCTCCCTTTCTCTCCTCACCTCCTACCCCTCCCACACCTGTTAACTAGTCCAGCCAATTCTAATTTTTAAATATCTCCCTTATTTTCCTTAGATATATTAAATTCAAACATACGTTTGTTTGACTCTAGAACCTCCATTCTTCACTGCTAAAATGCAACCACATATTTGAACTTACATCATAGGACCTAAAAATAACCATTTATTATATTTATTTCTATACTTTTTTCCCCTTTTGCTAGATTTTTAGTTTTTTGATGTATGGTATAACATATTATTCAACTTTATTCTCCTAGCACCAAGTATAGTGCTTAGAGCTTAAAAATGGCCTTTGCCAGAAAGAAGCATGGGTATTTTAGATACAACCCAGAGAGAAAGGAAGAAGAAAAGGGAAGGTCACATTGTATAGGAAGAAAATAGATGCAAGATAAAATGAGTTGAGGATTATATATAGAGGAAATTATTAGAAAGAGGCAAAATAAGATATTAAATAGAGGAAGGAAAGACATAATATACTGTCTTCCATACATGGTGTCTTGAAGGATGGAAACGTCTATTGAGATTTAGCTTTTATCCCAAGTCTCCCTGGAAACCGTGCATGGATTTGCAGAAGAGCTGATGAGAGTCAAGATTATAGACTTGGGCATGAATCAAACAGAGTAGCTAATAGGATTTCTGGTTTAACCAGGCTCTAGTTTTTAAAAAATCATTTTGAGGCTCCTCTTGGTTGTGAAAGAGAAACAGAAGATCTAACCCTAAAGCTGAAAGAGACGATGTTGAGGCCCTGTGCTAACAATAGCTACAAGCACCTGCAGGCAATCTCCAGTGACTCCCAGGTCAAAGGAGGAAGAGTTAGGGGTTTGTTTGAAGAAGCAACTTGGTTCATTAAAATAAATGATGGAAGGAAAAAAGAAAAGAAACATTATTATTTTTATTTTTATATATTTTTTAAATATATATTTTATTAATTTTTTTACAGAGAGGAAGGAAGAGGGATAGAGAGTCAGAAACATCGACCAGCTGCCTCCTGCACACCCCCTATTAGGGATGTGCCCGCAACCAAGGCACATGCCCCTGACTGGAATCAAACATGGGACCTTTCAGTCCACAGGCTGACGCTCTATCCACTGAGCCAAACCAGTTAGAGCATATGAAATATTATGATTTTTAATGTTTAAAGAGCTAAAAGCTACAAATGTCTTAATACTGGTTTGTTTGTTTGTTTTTCAGTGAAACACGGATTAACAAAATCTGTGCAGGTATAGGAAACACTTCAGCGAAACTTGCAAACCTTTTATTTTCCCTCCCATTGTTAAAAAGAGAAGCTACTTGACATTATTCTTTTTCTTTTTTATAAATTTGTACTGTTGAAAGTATTACATATGTCCCTTTCCCCCCACCATTGCCCTCTCCCACACCCTCCCCCAACATTATTCTTTTAACTTGAACAAATTTGTGTCTGTGGGTATCTAACCTCAAATAGAATAAAGAGAAAGCCTCCGCAGAGCCTTACATTTACAGCAAACTTAGCAAAGACTCAAAATATTTAGAAAATACCTGAATATCTTAAAACAAACACAATAGCCTCTTGGGCCTACACCCAGAGATTCTGATTCAGTAGTTATTGAATCATCAGAAATATGCTGTCTGTTTTTTTGTTTGTTTGCTTCTTTTTTTACGAGCACCTGAGGGGATTCTGATTCATGTGGTCCTCAGACCATTTGTTGAAAAGTGCTGCCTTCTGCTGTAAAAGTGCTTTGTGTCAAATTACAGCGGGAAGGCTGGGGAAGGTTGGGGTGTGTGGTGGGGAGGTAAGAGATCAACTGAAGGACTTGTATACATGCATATAAGCATAACCAATGGACGCAAGACTGCGAGGGTGGGGTAGGGTGAGGGCATGTGCTGGGGGATAGGGGAGGCCAAGGTCAATGGGGAAAAAAGGAGACATATGTACTACTATTTATAATACTTTAAACAATAAAATAAAATAAAAAAAGAGTGCTTTATGGAGGACCTGCTATGCCCAGCCCTTTGCCACAGGTTGGGCATTCAAATGTGAACAAGGCAGGGCCTAGTGGAAGCAGACACAGAGGAAATAAGCCAGTATAATAAAGTACGACACACAGAGTGTTATTGAACCACATGGCAAGGGGACCTCGCCTAGTCCAGAAGAATATGAAGCTCTCCTTCAAGAAACAATGAAAACATGATAGGCATTAAAAACAAAACAAAACAAAAACAAACAATACACAAACAACATGATAGGCAGGCTGAAGGCGAGAGCTAGATTTTGGTAGGATATTTGGGGATTTCGATGAGTTTCTCCAATAGGATAAGGCAATTTGACCTCGGTTAAGAAAGGTTGAAAGGAATTACTATAGCATAATTTTCTTTTTAATTTTTTTTAAATTATTGATTTGAAAGAGAGAGCGAGAAACACCAATTTGTTGTTCCACTTACTTTTGCATTCACCAGTTGATTCTTTTATGTGCTCTAACTGGGAATTGAACGCACAAACTTGGCAGATGATGCTCTAACCAACTGAGCTACTCAGCCAGGGCTCTATAGCTTAGTGTTAAAAAGTCTTTAACTAAACTCTCCTTTATACATTCTGCATATTTTTCACTGAAAAAGAAAAGAAAATTACTATAATTGAAAATGTAGGCTATGGTTTTCAAAATTTATATTATGTAAGGTCTGATAACACGCCTCCCACTTTGAGCCTAGAAAATTACCAATACCAGTGCTTCTACTGTATTTGCTATTCCTATCCTCTCCACCAAAGTAGCTATTCTGAAATTTTGACATAATTTCTTGATTTTTTTTCCTTGCCTTTAAAAAAAGGCTTTACTAATTATGCAGGTATCCTTGAAAATACTTTTGACATTTCTGTGTTTTGTAAAAATCAAGATATGCTATCTGAAGTCTTTCGTGACTTATTTTTCCACTCAAGATTATGCTTCTAAGATTCACTCGTTTTCTTGAGTGATACTATAGATAATTTATTTTCATGTCTATGGAATATTCTATTGCAGGATTCACATAATTAAATTTTTACCTCTTAATAAAATGATTTTTTTCCAGTTTGACTGTTGCAAACAAACTGAATAGACAGTGTACATCTAGTGTATAAAAACAAGAGTTCTACTAGGGATAGGGATTCCCAATGGAAGTGATTTTTGCCTTCTCCAGGGACATTTGGCAATGTCTGAAGGTTTTTTAGGTTATTACATTGGATTGGGGGTGCTACCAGTATCTAGTGGGTAGAGGCCTGGTTGCTGCTAAACAGTCTATAATGCATACGACAGTCTCCACAGCAAAGAATTGTTAAGCTAAATGTTAATAATACTAAGACTTAGAAACCATAAAGCAGGATAAATTCATAGAATTAAATTACTGGATCAATGAATATGATTATATTCAGCTTTTTGTTTTTAATTAATTTTTTATACATATCTCCCCATTGCCCCCCCTCCCTCCCAGGCATACCCCAACCCCCCAGTGTCTATGTTCATTGGTTATGATTATATGCATAGATACAAGTCCTTTGATTGATCTCTTATCTACCTCACCTAACTTTAATCTTCCTGCTGTAATTTCACAGTCTGTTTGAAGCTTTACTGTCTCTGTATCTATCCTTTTGTTCATCAGTTTATAATGTTCTTTATTATCCCCCAATGAGTGCGATCATGTGATGCTTCTCCTTCATTGACTGGCTTATTTCACTAAGCATAAGGCTCTCCAGTTCCAACCAGGTTGCTGCAAATGGTAAGAATTCCTTCTTTTTAATGGCAGCATAGAATTCCATTGTGTAGATGTACCACAGTTTTCTGATCCACTCATCTGCTGACGGGCACCTAGGCTGTTTCCAAATTGTGGCTATTGTAAATTGTGCTGCTATGAACATAGGGGTGCATAAATCCTTTTTGATTGGTGTTTGTAATTTCTTAGGATAAATTCCTAAGAGTGGTATTACAGGGTCAAATGGGAGATCCATTTTTAGTTTTTTGAGGAAACTCCATACTGTTCTCCACAGTGGCTGCACCAGTCTGCATTCCCACCAACAGTGCACAAGGGTTCCTTTTTCTCCGCATCCTCACCAACACTTGTCGTTTGTTGATTTGTTGATGATTGCCATTCTGACAGGTGTAAGATGGTATCACATTGTCGTTTTGATTTGCATCTCTCGGATGATTAATTACTTTGAACATGTTTTCATGTGTCTCTTGGCTTTCCTTCTGTCGTCTTTTGAAAAGGTTCTATTTAGGTCTGTTGCCCATTTTTTTTATTGGATCCTTCATCTTCCTTTTATTAAGTTGTATAAGTTGGTTGTAGATTTTGGAGATTAAACCTTTATCAGTGATAGCATTTGCAAATATGTTCTCCCATGCATTGATCTTTCTTGTTGTTTTGTTGATGGTTTCTTTTGCTGTGCAAAAGCTTTTTATTTTGATGTAGTCCTATATTCAGCTTTTAAGATCAAGCACTTTTTTCCCAAAAGTGATTGTACTGTTTTACTCTTACCTGCAGTGAGCAAGAATTTCTGTTGTGCAATATTCCCACAAACACCTGGAACACTTAATATTTGCCTTCTCTAATGGTTATAAAATGGTATCCCATTGTGGTCTTAATTTACATTTTCCTGATTTCTAAGAAGATTCAACATTCTTTCATTTTTTTAAAATTTCTTCTTTTGTGGAAATACATGTTCTTGATTATAATATTAGGGTGAAGGCAAAAGTCCTTTCAAAGCAAGTGAGGTGGAAACTGCACACACTACTTCTCTTCATGTTTTCTTGCTGAGAAATTAGTCATATGTTATACATAGCTGCAAAGAATCCTGGGAAATGTGGGCTCTAACACCGCCATGACTAAATAAGGGGAAAACAACTAGCAGTTACCACCACAATATTTTGTCCAGTTTGTGATATATTTTAATGAACTCAAATTATTAACTTTAATGTAGTTGAATTTAACAATCTGTATTTTTTCTAATGCTCAGCATGTTTGGTATTTTAAGAAGTCTACTTCTAGGGTGTTCTATAAATAAATGTTCATATACTTGTATATGCATGTGTAAACTAGTTTGCACACATGGATACATATATGAAGCCTTTAAGCTATAGATATTTACTGGCTCTCTAGTTGATATTTGTTTATGACATGCAGCTGGAATCCACTTTCATTTTTTTCCATTTTTTTATCACTACTCATCACCCACTCCACCTTTTCCTCAGTGCTCTACAAAGTTATCTTGATCAAATCCAGGCAGTCCTTGCTTTGCATGGTTTCTGTATGCACAAATTTCAATGACAACTATTTAGTTAATTAGCGTAAGTCCACCGACAACATGGTTCAAATATTAGGTACCACAGTTTATTAATTGTTATTGCATGTAGTATAAACTTCACTGCTAGTTCTTCTGTCCACAGATCACTACATAAATAATTGATGCACATTGTGATCTGCAGCCAGTCACTTTACTTCTTTCCGAGTCTTTTGGTGATGTGTTACTACCCATGTGTCACAAGTTCATGCACAGACAGCAAAGCAGGTCATTGTACTGACTCCGGGTCTCCCAGTGATCAACGCATGTGACATTTGATAAAAATGTATACTTCAAAGATGAAAGCATGACAAAAAAAGTAATAGAAAGGGATAATGCTGGAGTTCAAATCAAACACACCTGGGATGACAGGAGAAAAATGTGACTGTGGGAATGCTGCCACTGCCACCATTTGAGAGACTTTCTAAGCAGCAGAGAAACTTAGTGAAGGGAGCTTTTCACCATAAGTGAGAAAAATGGCTGTGACAAAGAGGATGAACATGTCCCAAAGGAAGGGACGTTGGTAAAAACTTTACCTTGAAGGAACTCTCAGAGGTATTGTACAACATTAACAGCAGAGAGTGATTAAATGTTGAAAACTGATTGAAACTCAGAATAGAAAAGATACTTGCTCTTTTACTGTACATTATAAAGAAGGCAAGTACCATTCAAAATACTTTTTTTTTACTTAAAAAATTTATTGTCTAAAGTTTTACACGTCTCCTTTTCCCCTGCTTGACCACCTCCCACCTTCCACCCCCACCCCGGGCAAGCCCCCACTATTCTGGTATCTGTGTCCATTGATTATACTAATATGCATGCGTACAGTCCTTTGGTTGCTCTCTAACTCCCCCCTCCTCTGCCATTTGTCCCTGGATCTATTCTTGTTCATCAAATACTTTTGAAGGCTTTTTAAAAAAATTATTTACAAAGAACTAGACCTTATAATGCTCAATGTTTCTGTTTTAAATTGCGGTTAACTAAATATTCATGTTGATATTTTTATTTTCTTTTATCTTTCTAACTAGCAGTAAGAGAGTTTTTGCTGTTTCAGCAAACATGTTTCACAATGAACAATCTTAATTTTCCCCATTAGTTAGTAAGATGGCGTGGCAGGGCTGCAGGGTGCTGTCTTTTATGTGGTTCTGCACCACTGCACAAAGCAAGGACTGCCTGTATCACGTTTGTGTAAATGTATAGGTCAATCCTGAATTCTTCTTTTCTGTTCCTTCAGTCAGCTTATATACGCCAACAAAAATTCTGCATTGTTGTAATTAGCATAGATTTATAATACATTTTGATAACCATTAGTCTGACTCTCTTATCTTACTCTGATCAGGAGTGGCTCTGACATTCTTGGGCTTCACTCCTCCACATACATTTAATCATCTGCTCATCAATATTCTTATAAGACCTTGTGGTGAATTTGATTTAATTACACTAAAGTTTTAGATTGGTTTGAGAGAACTATATCTCTCTAATTTTTTTGTACTTACAAATATGGGATAACTTTTTTTTATATCCATTCCTTAAATTTAAATAATTTTCTACGAATTATACTACATCTGTCTTTAGATTTACCAATACATTCTTAACTTTTTTATAGCAATTCAACACTGTATTGAATTTTGCTTCTTAACTCTTCCTTTCTGGTCAATAGGAATGTAATTAATTTTCATATATTTAGCACATATTTACCATTTTTTCACCTCTTTTAATTCTATTTTCTGAAATTTCTCTAGGTTTTTAATTTAGAAAGTCACATTATTTGTGAATAATGAAAGTTCTGTTTCCTCTTTTCTACCACATTAATTTTCATTCTCTTTCTTTCCTTTTCTTTTTTCCCTTTATTTAACCACATTGATAAGTACATTAATCAGTTTTCACCATTAAAAATGATTGATTATGACTTTATATTATTATTTAATCATATCAATATTCTATAAATAATGTATTGACAAGCATTCATGTGAATTTACTTCTCCCTTTATTCTTGGCCTTTAAGTACTTTTTCTTTTTTTCCCTCCAGAATTATTAGATTTTGTGTCCCTAATACAAAATCTTGTTTTCTCCTCTGTTTCTACCACTCTGAGTTATTATATCATCGCTTATGTTTTCATTTCTCCACTGGTATAATTGCAATGTGCATATTTTCATATTCAAATTGCCTGACAAGTGTACTTAAAAAAGAACATTTGGGAGTCTATGAATAAAATCACAATACTAGTATATTTTATGTTAAAGAGTCAAAATGATTTCCTTTGTCAATTTATCCAGGTAATGGATGGTTTCTTGAGAGTATTGCTGTTAAATCTGAGGAGGAAGATGGCAATCAAGAGGTGCTATTTCCATGCAACAGATGTGTGGTAACTTACTACCTCGTTACACTCCCCTTTGTCCAGTTCATTCCAGCTGTGTCATAAGCATGCCTCCTGCCTTCCCTCTGGCTGCATCATTCCCTCAGTTGAGACCAGAAGTTAAGGCCTTCTCTCCTCAGGAAGTTGTTCTTTGTCAGCACTAGTCATTTTCTTTTTCTTTGGAATATTTAATAATTTTCTCTTCTGCAAAAAGCATGCTGAAATGGAAAGAAAACTGGGTTAGGACTTAGATTGATTCTGTTCCTCAAACACTTGTTCTGCTCCCTGCTAATTTTGTGAATGTGGGTACTACCATCAACTTCTCTGAGGTTCAGTTTCCGCATGTGTAAGTATCCTGGGAATACCTGATTTTATTAGTTCATATGAGTTAAAATCAAACAAACTTATGTGTATGAACTGTGAAAACTAAAGCATTATTCTAACATGGTGTAAATAGAATATAAATCAGAAGAATCAGGCTACTATAGTAAGATATCATAGACTGGATAGCTGATAAACAATAGGGATTTATTTCCCACAGTTCTGGTGGCTGGAAGTCCAAGAGTAAGGTCCCAGCATGGATGATTACCTTCTGGTTGTAGCCTTTTTTCTGGGTGCAGATTGCTGACTTCTCACTGTGTCCTCACATGGCAGAAGAGAAAAGATATCTCTCTAGAGTCTTTTTTCTTTTCTTTTCCCAGTTACATTTTATTAAAAAAAATTTAATCTATATTTTTATTGTTGATAGTATTACAGATATCTCACATTTCTCCCCTTTTACCCTCCTCCTCCCAGTGCTTCCCCTTCTCCCACCACCTCCCCTCTTCCCACCTCACTTACAGATCTTTACCACCCTATTGCCCATGTCTATGGGCTATACATAAAAGTATATAAGTTCTTTGGTTTATGTCTTCTCATCTCCCACACCCACATCAAGCTATGTCAGCCTGTTCCATGGCCCCAGAATCTTTTTTTCTTTTTTTAATTTTAATATATTTTTTATTGATTTTTTACAGAGAGGAAAGGAAAGAGATAGAAAGTCGGAAACATCGATGAGAGAGAGACATCGATCAGCCGCCTCCTGCACGCCCCACAGTGGAGATGTGCCCGCAAACAAGGTACATGCCCCCAACCAGAATCGAACCTGGGACCTTTCAGTCCACAAGCCAATGTTCTATCCACTGAGCCAAACTGGTCTTGGCTCTTTTTTTCTTTAAGCCACTAATTCCATTCATGAAGGATCTCCTCTTCATGCACCTTTCAGAGCATTTCCACATATGAATTCTGGGGATCGGAGGACAAAAACATTCAGACCATTGCAGTGATATAGCTCAATAATTTTTATATTGATTACATGTTGAAATAGATTTTGAATTTATTAAAATAAAAATATTTAAATTAATCTTTACTCTTTTTTTTACTTTTTTAAATAAATATATGTGCCTTGTGTTATATATCTTTGGAAGATTGCTGTTTTAGAGTCTGCTTTAGCAACTAAACACCAGTTACATGAAAGGAGAGAAATAAAGATTTCCACTAAGGAAAATCCAAATGAGAAATTTTTACTGATTTTAAGATATATTAGAATATTTGTAAAGTTATTATAAAATGTTTCTAAAAACTGACATTTTAGGATGAATCAATATAACTTGAATATAGGACAAAGGTTTGCTGAAGTTGAGTTTCTAAAGATCATTTTATCTGGCTTAAAATCTTAACTGATTTTTAAATTTCTGAGCCTCTCTCTGAAGGCCTTTTAAATCCTTAAGTATTTTATTTTTTATCTTAAGTAATGTGCCTTCTTTTAATGTTTTCATATTAAGTGTCTTCCCTTTTTCCCCAGTAGATGGCTAGATAAGTACCAAGATGATGGCAAGACTGAACGAGAACTGCTTGCAGAAAGTAGCTACAGTGCAGTAGGAGAGATTGGATCTGTGGCCTTGTGAAAGGGCCAGCTTGGGTCTGTTGCTGTATTGTGGCTTCAAAAAACTATTGATCTGAGTCTAGTAATATGTTTTCACTTTCCTTGTGCTGGAGCAAACCCTTGGGAAGGATCACTTTGTGCTAGACACAATTATTGCTTTGAAAAATTTCAAGAGTTTAGAGAAGTACCAGTCAACATCTGACCAAAATCAGCCTATATCTGGAGTATACATATTATTTCTTCTTTCTTCTTCTTCTTGTTCTGCTCCTCCTCCTCCTCTGCCTCCTCTGTTGCCTTCTCCTCCTCCTCCTCCTCCTCCTCCTCCTCCTCCTCCTCCTCCTCCTCCTCCTCTTCTTCCTCCTTCTCCCTTTCTCCCTCCTTCTTCTTTTTCTTCTTCTTCATCTCCTCCTCATCCTCCTCGTCCTCCTCTTTCCTCTTCCTCCTCTTCTTCTTCTTTCTCATCCTTTTCTTCTTCCTCCTTGTTCACCCCCTCCTTCTTCCTTCTTTTAGAGGCTCTGACACCTCATAAGTGTCCTGAAATATGTAGGTAGCCTTTGTAGAAAGAAACTGAAGAGGTGCATAACATTTGATTGCTATGAAATACTTTTACACAACATATATTCATTTTAAAGTGCAAGTCTTAGTCTTGGGTAATGCACATTTCTCTTAGTATTAGTGGTAATATCAAGAAGGAAAGGTGAAAAGAAAACAATCAATTTGATTAAATTAATTCTCACTGCACTTCATGCTGGTCCTTATCAACTTGGTCTTTTGGGAGCTGGTCACTGGGGCTGCTGTGGACAGCAGCAGAGGGAACACATATTGAGGCAGACATCTTCCATCCATTAGCCACTTTCCTTGATTATCCTCAAAGGCTTGTCAAGTTGTTGCCACAGGCAGCTTCTTCCAATCCTTCAAATCGGGCCTTGAGAAGAAAACCATTTGTCAAAAGGTGAGATAGGTTCAAAGTTAGCCAAGTTGTGAAAGCAAAGGAAAAATTCTCATAGGAAATTATAAGTGCTACTCCAGTGAACATACGAATGATAAGAAAGCTAAACAGCCCTTTACTGATATGGAGGAAGTTTTAGTGGTCTGGATAGACCATCAAACCAGCCACAACGTTCCCTAAGATAAAGCCTAGTCCAGAACAAGACCCTAATTCTCTTTAATTCTATGAAAGCTGAGAAAGGTTAGGATGCTACAAAAGAAAAGTTTGAAGCTAGCCAAGATTGATTCATGACGTTTAAGGAGAGAAGCCATGTCCATAACACGGGAGTGCAAAGTGAAGCAGCAAGTGCTGATGTGGGAGCTGCAGCAAGTTATGCTGAAAAATCTAGCTAAGATTAATGAAGGTGGTTAACTTCACCAACAGGTTTTTAATGTCGATTAAAACACCCTTATGTTGGATGAAGATCCCATCTAGGACTTTCATAGGTAGGGAGGAGAAGCCCACGCCTGGCTTCAAAGCTTTGAAAATCCTAGGGCTCTTAAGAATTTTGCTAAATTTACTCTGCCTGTGCTTTGTATGTGGAAGAACAAAGCCTGGATGATAGCACGTTTGTTTACAATATATAAAAGCCCACTGATGAGACATACTGAACAGAAAAAATATTTCTTTCAAAATATTACCACTCATTTATAATGTACCTTGTATCCAAGAACTATGATAGAGATGTACAAAATTAATGTTCTCATGACTGGTCATTCAATCTCCATTCTGAAGCTGTGTCAAAGAGTAATTCACTTTCAAGTCTTATTGTTTAAGAAATACACTTCAGATGGCTATAACTTCCATAGACACTGATGCTTCAGATGGATCTGGGCAAAGTCAGTTGAAAACCTTTTGGAAATGATTCATCATTCTTTCTAGATGCCATTAACAATATTTGTGATAGGTAGGAATAGGTCAACATATCAGTATTCACAGGAGTTTAGAAGAAGTTGATTCTCACCCTCATGGATGGCTTTGAAAGGTTCAACACGTCAGTGAAGGAAGTAACCACAGAGGTGGTGGAAATAGAAAAAGAACTTGAATTAGAAGTAGATCCTGAAGATGTGACTGAACTGCTACAATCTCATGATAAAACTTTAATGGATGAGGAAGCACTTCATATGGATGAGCAAATAAAGTGGTTTATGGAGATGGATTCTTGTGAAGATGCTGTGAAGACTGTTGAAATGATGGCAAAGATTTTAGAATACCCCATAAACTTAGTTGATAAAGCAGCAGCAGGGTTTGAGAAGATTTATTCTAATTTTGAAATGAGTTTTTACTATGCAATAGTAAAATGCTACTAACAGTATTGCATGCCTCAGAAAATTGCTTATGAAAAGAAAAGTCAATCGATATGGCAAACTTTATTGTCTTATTTTAAGAAATTGCCACAGCCACCTTACCTTTCAGCTATCACCACCTTGATCAATCAGTAGTCACCAACACTAATAAGACCCTCCATCAACAAAAGGATGATGACTTGCTGAAGGCTCAGATGATAAGCTTTTTTAAAAGCACTTTTTAGCAATAAAATATTTTTAATTAAGATATGTACATTGATTTTTTTTAAGACATCATGCTATTGTACTTAATAGACTACAGTATAGTGTAAGCATAACTTTTATATGCCCTCGGAAACAAACAAACAAAAATTTGTGTGACTTGTTTTATTCAGATGTTCACTTTATTGTAGTGATCTAGAACCAAACCCATAATATCTCCTATGTATGTCTGTAATCACTGATATATTAATCTTGTTGTGTTCTTCTTGTATTAACCAGCAATTAGAATTCTTCAAAGATCATTGATTTTTTCCCCTCGGTAAACAGATTCCTTTGTACTCTGGACATTGAGGACCAGAATTTATTTTACATCACTAAGTAATGTGTCCGGAATTACTGCATTGTGAAGTCTATTAAATGCTCTTTATGGAACAGTGCTTGGGTTTATAATTTAAGCAATTGAATTAAAAATGTACTCTTTGACAATTTTGTGGAAAAGCAGGCAACCACTGGTGATACTTATGGTAGTTTATACTTTTTTTTTTTTTACTTTAAATGGTTTTAATCAACTAGACTGCAAAAGAATTACTAGGCGTTCTTGTTAAAACATAGATTACTGGGCCCTGCATCCTAGAATCTGCATTTTTTAAACAAATGCAGTTCTTCTGCACAATTTTTCTTGGAACTACTGGGCTTGCCTTTTGATATCAATTTTAATTTAATAGGGTCTGTTCTGACTTTCTGTTCCTGTGCTACCTGGCAATTCTAAAACAAAATAATCAGAAATTCTCATGTTTAAATCTGGAGAGTTCATTTGTTTTTAGAAATAGCTTTTTTTTTTCATAACATAAGAAAAATTATAAAATATCAACTGCTTTTTAAATCTTAAGTGTATATACATTCAGTATTGTTAACTTAAAGTTCTACTAATCAGTTAATATATATTTTTGTTAATTGGGAATTAATGAAACAATTAAGAAATTACTATATTGTCTTTTGTAGGATCAATCATTAAGTCTTATGTTTCTAGAGTTCATTATGTTGAGTTACATTCCTTCTATACTAATTCGTTGAGAGTCTATATCATGAAACAATGATGAATTTTGTCAAATAATTTTTCTGCATCTATTGACATGATTATATAATTTGAGAGAGAAAGAGGGAGAGGAAAAGGGAGAGAGAGAGAGAATGGAAGGGAGAGAAATATCAATGTGAGAGAGAAATATTGATCAGCTGTCTCCCACCTAGGATCCAAAACAGAACCCTCCCATACACACCCAGACAGGGAATCAAACCACAATCTTTTCATATGTGAGAGTACACTCCAACCTATCGAGCCACTAGCCAGGGCTGAACAAGCTTCTTAATGCAACCAAAAATGAGACATCAAGGACTCTGCTCTTTGGCACTCAAAAGTTTCTGGCATTCACAGATAGATTCTTTCAGTGAAGGTTAGAGTTCTAGAAAATTTGGTATAGAAGGACCTGGTGTTCTGAACTCAACCTACCAAGGTTTTCATGCTGACTGCTATTGCTTTCTCTGTATGTCAGATTGTTAGTCACATAAGATATTGAAACTAACAAGTATCAGAAGAACTAAATGACCTAAGGGAGGAATATTTAACTCAGTTCTAAAACTATATTTATGAAGGAGTAACTGTAGTTCTCTACTAAGAAAATCTAAGTACCTCTAATTGTTGACTATAACTCTAAAAATGTATGGGTTGGTTTTTTAAAATATTATGTTCATAGTTTAAACTCAATGCATATTTAACGTTTGTACCAAATGAAGTTTTCTAGTGACACTAAAAATTTGTTTTTCCTTTTATGAGTTTTGTTCACTTTACAATGCATAAAAAGTTAGAACATTGTTTTTCTTTTATGGATTTATATCCTTTTAAGTATTATACCTTTATTAAGTATATTAATTCTGTATTTAGCTTCCGTTCCCAATAGGGAGTATCTTTTTTATTGTAATTCTGACAAAACTATACAAAATTGCCTTCTTTTCATTAGCATTATGCTCTTTTTGGCATTTTTAAAAGTATTTTAAATAATGACTGCATAAAATGTCATAATATTTGGAATTGAGCCCTTTCATTATATCATCCAATGTGAAAGCTTTTGAAAAGAGCTGCAAGAACATGTTTAAAAATAAATATCTTCAAGACATTTTTCCTATCACCTGTGAATCAAAATAAATTAGGGCATCTTGTTTTTCCTTAGCTCCTCAATTTACTGACTTCCCCAATCAGACTAAGCGCTCCAGTCAGCCACCATTCTCTCACAGGTGCTGCATCTATCTGATTTAAAATGTGTTTTGTTTTAAACCTTTGTTTTGACTGGATTGATTAAAAATTATTTTGTGATCTTTACTAACCTAAGAGAGGATGTAATGCCGTGAATTGGGTACATTGTCCCGTGATTCAAAATGCTTTTTCTTAATGTACCAGATTAAGCCAGAAAAAGACCGAAAACCTCAAAATAGGCTTGCCACTGCATTTTTGGTGTTGTTTTTTTTCAATAGTGATTGCCACTTTTTTTCAAATTGTACCCAGACAGGAAGATTACTGAATGTACTGTTCGGGAGCAATAGAATCACCTTAAAGCAGGGAAAATAATAGTGATTTTTTCCCCACCGGCACTCCTCAATCTATTGCCTTTTTCTAGTTCTGAGGGCATTGGCAACTTGAAGAGTGACAAACTATCCTTAGTAGCATCCGCAGCATTAGCTCCTAATTATTATCTTCATACTTATGAAGGTGCTATTGAGTTATATAAGACATATAGAACATTGCTCTGTCTTCTATGTTGGCTCAATCTTTTGGAAAATAAGAAATGGGCCCTTTTGTTAACATAATATATTTTTTGAAAAGTAATTTTATAATGAAAATATCTCCATGTGGTTTTGGTGTATGTTTTTTATTGTAAGTGAAGCTGAGGATCTTTTCATAGGGAACCATTTTCAGATTTCAAACTATACAATCATTTTCAGCCTATTTATCAATAACAACTTTGACTCCTCTATTTTCAGATACTCTATGTTTATGTAGTAACGTTTTATAAAAATATGTTTTTACTGACATTAGAGAGAGAGGAAGCAAGAGGATGAGAGAGATAGAAATAGCAATGAGAGAGAAACATCAACATTGATTGGCTGCCTCCTGCATGCCTCACACTGGGGAACAAGCCCAAAACCTGGGCATGTGCCCTGACCAGGAATCAAATCAGTGACCTGTTGGTGTATGGGTCAATGCTCAACCATTGAGCAACACTGGCCGGGCATCAACTTTTTGTGTGAAATAAGTTACAGTATTTTTCCCAGTTTCCACTTTAAATTTTTAAAATTACCATAACAATGATGTGATTATTTAAACTATGTTTTATTGTCACTTAAATACTATAAATTTGGCTATATATTCATGTGACTGAATGGATGGACCTTGAGGGCATTATGCTAAGTAAAATAAGTCAGACAGAGAAAGAGAAATATTGTATGATCTCACTTATATGTGTAATCCCTAAAATGGAATCCATAGAAACAGAACAGATTGGTGGTTGACAGAGACAGGGGTGAGGGTGGGGAGAATGAGTGAAGGTCCTTAAGAGGTAACAACTTCCAGTTATAAGAAAAATAGTTCTGAGGATATTATGTACAATATGGAGACTGTAGTTAAAAATACTTCACTGTATATCTGAATGGTGATTATAAGTATATCTTAAAAGTTCTTAACACAAGAAAAAGTACTTGTAACTCTATGAGGAGATGGCTGTTAACAAAATTTATTGTGGCAATCACATCACAAAATGCATAGATCAAATCACTATGTTGTACACCTAAAATGAATACAACGTTATATGTCAATTATAACTGAAAACTTAAAATTTCTGTGAAATAAAGTACATCATATTTGAACTAAAATATAAGCCCTGAGAGAACATACTTGCATTTTCTACAAATAAAATATTAATGTGAAGTTTAAACTTATGCAACTCCTATAGCAAATAAGCATTCACATCCAGTTCAGAGAGACAAAATCCCCTGATAGATTAATAGTTAAAGAGTATACACAGGTAATTTACAACAATGGAAAGCCAAGTATAGGTACAGGTAAGTTCTGTTTTAGTTTTAATAGGAAGTTGGTAAAATAGGTGGGGCCGAATGAAAAATGAGAAAGGAAAATGAGGTGATGGAAAAGAAATATTCATGTCACTGCCATTATGATTCAGGTTAGTTAGGGGGTGAAGTCAGAGTAGCAGAACTGGTTAATGGTTCATTGAAGAAAACGTGTTAAGAAGGTTAGTAGTGTGAGTGAGCAGATGGAGAGGGAAGAAATATACAGCTGGCTGTGTTTGGCCTGTAATGAGAGAATGAACTCCTACTGTTGAAGATTTCAAAGGATTGAGAACTCTGATAATGACTAAACGCAGAGTTTGCCCACCAAACTGGGGGTAAGTGGAGGGTAATGAAGATCGCTGGCCAGAGAAGGTCAAGGGGTTGTAGATGGATCCATTGAAGATTGAAATTGCTAGAATGGCAGAAGGGTTTAAGATAAAGACAATGGTGCTCATTACCATTTTTTAAAAATCCAAAACAGTTCAATTAGGCTGATAGGTATAAAAACCTGTGCTATAGTAATGGAAATGTGAATGTAAAATCTTGGTCTTTTGCAGGTGGAACTTAAGCACATTTGCCCTTTTATATTGACCTCTAAGTTTATACAACGAAGGAACTGAATTGAGACAAATTAGCATTCTGTTTGCTTTAGGAATGAAAAAAAAAAGTATTATCCTGGCTATAGAATATTGGTAGTAATTCAATAGCTCTTACCCTAAGGTGAGTGGATTTTTCATGCATTTTCTCTTCATCCTCTATGAACTGCTGGATTACTAATTGTTATTCCACTGTGTGTTTTTTGTTTGTTCGTTTTAGATGTGTTGCTTCTGAAGAAAAACACCCCCAGGAAAAGTTCGCCTTTCTCCACTTCTCTATATCCTGTTCACGGTAAGATTAGGCAGTGACCCACGTTTTGGTTTCCTTCTGTGCCCTTTGCGTGCTTGTTTTCAGCTCCTGAGACGTAAACTCAATTCTAAACCTCTCTGGGCTCCTCTAGGCTGAATGCTGAGTACTCGGAGGCTGTAATAATTGATCGGACTTCTGGTGCTCCTCTAAGATACACTGTCTGTCTTACACAAGTGATCATGTGTCATCTTAGCTACGTATGTCCCAACAGCTGACATGCAATGATATGCTTAATGGAACTTTAAACAAAGCATGGAAGCTTCTGGAAACACTGTCTATCGTTGACTGTGGCAGTGCTTAAAATTCCTAATTACTTCTATACTAGTAGAGCTCAGGGTACCGGACCCAGTCTCAGGGTACCTGAGTTCCAATTCTGGCCTGCCTTAACCAGCTCCATCCCCACAGGCAACTCAGAGTCACTGCACTTTAGTTTGCTACTGCTGTTGTTGTGTTTGTTGTTGTTTTTACCTAGAAAAATTCTTAAAAGCCACAAATATAATAGGATTATTTGAACCCTGTTGATGTTATATTTTTAAGGAGATAAGGATATCAAAACAAGTTAAATGCACACAAAAACATTCACAGGCTGTCAAAAAAGAGGAGGGAAGACATATTTTAAGTCAATTGGTGCCCTCCGATGTCTGTCTTCCCCTCAGCATCCCGAAGGTGCTTGTTCTTTAATTACACGTGGAGCAGTACATTCCTCAGGCCATCGCAGGTTATGTTGAATCCCAAGAGTTTTTAAAAAGGTGCAGTGTTTGGAATCTAAAATAATTACCTCTAAGCTGACCATACCACTTTGTGATATTTTAAATAAACTTAGGGACATTTAATGAAGCATTACTACTTTAACTTCTTTCATGATTTTAGATTAATTCCATATGGTTCTTAAGTAGTAACACATGCAATAATTTTCAAAGTGGAATTTAATTCTCTTTATAAAATAAAAATAACATTTAAGTAGAACTGCATTGCTACAACGTAATCTGTAAGTGTCTTAGTATTATTATTATTGAAAATTTTAAAGAAGCCCTTCACTTTGAAAAAACAACATTATTTCCATGTATTTGTTTTGATTTCAGTTTATAGGTGGCTTAGATTGGTAAGATGTGAGTCCAAATGTGACTGGTTTGTCATCTTGACCCATGCCACTGCTTTAAGACATTCACTTTGTGTGACTTTAAGATATACACTTTGCTTCAATTTGCTTCAATATTATAAAACATGAGTAAAAATACTTTTTTACTGCTTACTAGTATTTGGAAAATAATCCAATTTATCTAAAATCAAAATTCAACAGTGAATTAAATAATTTTGGAGAAAACAATAGGAGACTGAGAAATTGAGGTAATTTTTCAAGTTATTTTTTGAAACGTTTAATTCTATAATGCAAAAATGTGATATTTGAATTATCTAAATAATTAGAATATTAAAGTCAATATATGATTAAATGACAATTTTTAAAAATCCAACTGTATTGAAGCATAACATGAGTGAGAAACATACTTTGTATCCCCCATAGTGTCTTGATTCTAGCATTCTAGAAGCTTTGCATGCTAATTATTGTGGGTCGATTTTCACAATTATTTGCAAATGACCACAGAGGCTGCTAAGTTGGTAATAAGCAAACAAGGATTTATTGAGCTGGCCAGCCAGCGACAGCCACGAGGGCACCACACACAGGTGGAGTCCATACACTCACAACCATGTCAGGGGTATGCAGCCCTTTTTAAAGTTCCAAACCACATTTTTTTCCCCTTGTTCTAAAATCCACAAATAGCTGTGGGGCCGGGGGAGGGGGGGTTGGGGAGGATAGTGGGCCGCAATGGTCCCTGTTGACTACTCCTTATCTCCCAACCACCCCCTGCTAGATGTTGGAATATGGACCTATCTTGTGATATGATGAGAAGGCTAACCCCAGCTGTCTGACCTTGTAGGCCAGAGACAAGATATTCCCATAATTTCAGTGCCATTCCAGGTGCATTTTTAATTGGATAGAAATATGTTGCTTTTAAGGCCAGCAGTGAGATAACCACTAAGTGGTAAGGCTGGCTCCTTAATACAAAGAGTCTATTTCACTAATATGCATCTAAAGGTGAGGAATACAAGGGAAATAGAATCTTGTTTCCCAGTGGGATTACCTTTCCATCACTTCACATATAAAAGCCAAGTAAATGACAGTGGGGACTTTTTGTGGATATGACATGGGGTATTCTCCCCTCCTCTTCTATAACTGTATCTTCAGTACAGAATTCCTCTGCTTTAATTCTGGTCTGCATATTGCATATTAACATAAGAGGGTGTTCAGACAAAGGACTGATTCCATAGTTGGGAGGACTTTGAGACAGTATTGCACTAAAGTAAAAGTCCAAGAACATGGAAGAGGAAAGTGGTATGAGGGTAGAGATTAGCAAATGAACCTTCTGTTGTAATCCACAGACACTTTTTAAATTGCTTATTCACATCAGAGAATGGAAGTCAGTTTCTGTCTCCTGACAATGTGATTTCTTGCCATTAAGTCTGTATATGCTGATTGTCAAGGGGTGGTAAGGAGCTATCCGATGCAAGCAACATGTACCACTATGAATCCTGGCTGAACTGTTGAGATGAGCATGCTTCTCTGCTTTTAGATCTAGCTTTATATTTCAGGGTCACTGTGTGACTCTTGGCTTCCATAATATGGTCACACTCCTAGGGATCACAAACAGTAAAGATATTTCACAAGCATTTTTCATAAATGTGATAAATTCTGAAACTTTTGCATTTATTTTTGCCAGCAAATTTTTGACTCATCTAGTTCTTGGCATTTACTGTCAGGATTTTGGCAAAGAATGCTATTTTCCACCAAAAGAAGAGATCTTTTATTTTTCTGATCATGCATAGTTTGTAAATCAAATGTAATGTTTGATTTACATCTAATGTAAAGAATCGTTTTCCCTCCTTGGATTTCTATCAAATGGGGACAGTGATAGACACTCACTGCCATTTGACTTTATGGTAAATCCCACAGTTTTTAGTAAAGCTACATAAAACCTGCCTCCTTACATAGTTTCACTTGTATAACTTTTGTTTCTTTGGTCTGGCTTTTTTCAAATTTGTAATGATGCATATATTTATGATATAATACCATCTTATATTTAAAAATGGCTTTTAAGTCAAGCTTTTAGCCTTTTTTTTAATATATAACTTTTGTTGTTTCTTTTTTTGTTCTTGTTAATCTTCACTTGAAGATATTTATCCCATTGATTTTTAGAAAGAGTGGAAGGGAGGGAGACGTCAATGTGAGAGAGACACTGAATTTTATTGTGAGTTACAAAAGGCTGTGAGCCTAGCAAATACCAGGTAATGCAATATGGAGGAGAAAACCCTATTCCACAGAGTAATTTTTCCCTGCATTGCCTACATATAGTATAAACAATATTTACAGATGTGAATAATGATTATTTCAAAGATCAGGAGGAAATGGTTATCCTGCTTTAATAAAAGAAGAGGAAAGAGAATGGGGGGATGGGGGTTACATCCTTCTGCCGAATGATGGGTCCCCTTTGGTGTTTTTAGCGGTGGCCAAGGGGGTCCTTGTCTAGAGACAACTCTGTGAACCCAGTTCTTGTCTTGCTTGAAGGAATGAATTCATACAATAGACTACCAATGGCAGCAAACACAAGTGAGGATTTATTTGTAGAAAAGAAATACATGCAGATAGGATCGGAGTGGGCAACTCAGCTGGCGAAAGTGAGTGCCCCACTTGGGTGGAGTTTGGGACATTTACAGTATATCCTAGACTGGAGTGCTCCTCAGTAAGCCTCCCCCTTCCTTATTTCTAAAAAAAAAAGTGTCTTTAATTTGTAAGTCTCCTTCATCTATGAATTATGCCATTAGATCCCATCCCAGAGGACTCTGAATCTTTCCTGTGTGCATAGGGCCTGAAGCTAAAGCCTCCATTGTCTATTTTCAGTTTGTCACATCTCACACTTAGTTCCTCCAAGCCCCAGCTGCCTCTCTAGCCTCTCCCAGCTCACATCTCTCTATCTGCCTGCTCTAACCATGTGACTGTGTTGGAACCAGAGGGAAGCCTGCTGCATAGAATATTGCAAACCTCACAAATGACCCAGGGAATTCCAGTTTCTGGTTCCACATGAAAGGAGCTTGGAAGTCACCATTTTCTCATAACAACAAGTAAAAAGTTGTTGAACAAACTGCACAATACATAATACTTCTTAGGTCTGTAAGAGAAGTGAGGTCATAGGATAAAGGGGTGCCCCCCCCATTAGAAACCAACAAGCAAAAATGGAGAATTGCAACTTACTAGCGCATAAAGTCAGGAGCTGAAATCTTCACAGGAACCAAGGCCAGGGTAGGAAGTGTTAAACTGTAATGGATGAATTGCTGGAGGCTCAAAGTAGACAAGTTTGATGGTTAAACACTTCAAGGGGACCCGGTCATTAGGAGCCCCACACTTCTGTGAGTTTTTCCTCTAGGAGTTCTACCAGGTTCTCACAGTAGATATTGTCAGGGTTGTGGTGGGGGCTTCCCTTCACCGCCACCAGGAAGAGGGAAAGGAACCATTTTGGCAATATGCCAGAGCACTCTGTTCTTTGCAAGGCCAACCCTCAGGAGAAACTGTCTAACCAGAGCTTACCTGTTGGGTTTTATTGGGACTTATCTGAACTGACAGAGGGAAAAGTGCATAGTATTCAGTGCTAGCCATCCTGCCCCACCTTAAAGGGAGGAGAAGACAACTAAGAAAAACTTGGGAGGTTCACTCAATTGAAAAATGCGCCAATGACTTTAACAGACACTTCTCCAGAGAAGACAGACAGAGAGCAGATAGGCAGATGACAAGATGCTCCAAGTCTCATGTCATCAGGCATAGGCAAATGAAAACAACAATGAGATACATACTACCTACCTACTAGAATGAACAAACACTGGCAAGACCAGATGCTGGAGGAGATGCGAGCTCCCATTGCTGGTGGGAATGCTAACTGGCGCAGCCCCTTTGGAAGGCAGTTGACGGTTTCTTACAGAATTAAACACACTTACCCACACAATCCCGCAATCGTGGCCCTGACAGTCAACCAAAGGAGTTGAAAACTGACGTCCATACAGAAACCTACATGTGGATGTTTATAGCAGCTTTATTTGTAATAGACAAAACCTGGAAGCAACCAAGATGTTCTTCAGTAGGTGAATTCTATATAATAAAAGGCTAATATGCAAATAGCCCAAACGGCAGAACAAGCGAACAAGTGGTGACCACCAGGGGGCGCGTGCAGAGGATGGTGGGTGTTGGCAGCAGGTGGCAGAGTGTGGAACCTGGTGGATGTCAGCTGCAGCAGGATAGTGGAGCAAGTGAGTGGGGGCACCGGACTAAGGCAAGTGCCGGTCACTGTCATCTGGGCAAGACTCTGGTGGTTACTGAAAATTCTTTGCTTCTGCATCCTATGGTCCCGCCCAGTGATTGCACCTGCTGGGCCCACTTTCACCTGCTGCTGGTGCCGGCCCTAATCGCTTCATGGGTGAACGCAGGGCTGGCACCATTAGCATCTGGGAGTGGCAGCTGCAGGAGCAGGGCTGCCAGCAGACAGGAAGTAAGGGCAAGGAGGATGGGCTGAGACCTGCCCTGTGCACACCTCAATCTCCTGGCCCACTGTTACTTTCAAGGTGCATGAATTTGTGCACTGGGCCCCTATCTATATAATAAAAGCCTAAGTGACCAATATGGTGAAACGACGGGTTGCTATGATGCACACTGACTATCAGGGGACAGATGCTTAACACAGGAGCTGCCCTCTGATAGTCAGTGCATTCCCACAGGGAGAGCACTGCTCAGCCAGAAGCCAGGCTCATGGCTGGCAAACATAGCGACAGTGGTAGGAGCCTCTCCCGCCTCCGTGGCAGCATTAAGGAACAGCGAGCCAAGTGGTAAGGAGCAGTGAGCAGGTGGGCAGTAAGGAGCAATGGGTCCTGGACCTTGAGAGAGATGTCCACCAAGAGCTCCCAGACTGTGAGAGGATGGAAGTAAGGCTGAGGGATGCTTGAGTTTTGTGCACCGTGACTCTAGTTAATAAATAAACTGGTACATCTAGATGGTGGAATATTATTTAGCACTAAAAAAAAAATTATCAAGCCATAAAAAGACAAAAAGAAAACTTCAATGTATATTACTAAGTAAAGCCTTATTATTAATTGGCAATTCATACTATTAATCTGAAAGGCTATCCTATAATAATAAAAACCTAATATGCAAATTGACCATCACTCCAACACACAAGATGGCCACCCCCATTTGGACACAAGATGGCTGCCAAAAGATGGTCAGCAAGGAAAGGCAATTGTGGGTGATCAGGCCTGCAGGGAGGGCATTAGGGGCAACCAGTCTGGCAAGTGAGGGAAGTTAGGGGTGACTGGGCCTGCAGGGGAGGACAGTTGGGGGTGACTGGGCCTGCAGAGGAGGGCAATTGGGGTGACTGGGCCTGCAGAGGAAGATAATTGAGGTGATCAGGCCGGCAGGTGAAGGCAGTTAGGGGCAATTGGGTCAGCAGGGGAGGGCAGTTAGGGGTGACCAGGCTGGCAAGGGAGGGAAGTTGGGGGTGGCCAGACCTCCAGGTGGGGACAGTAAGGGGCTCCCAGGCCAGCAGACGAGGGCAGTGGGGCAACCAGGCTGGCAGGGGAGGGCAGTTGGAGACAACCAATCTGGCAGGGGAGGATAATTGGGGCAACCAGGCTGGCAGGTGAGGGCAGTTAAAGGTGACCAGCCCTGCAGGGGGAGCAGTTGGGGGTGACCAGGCCTGCAGGGTAAGGCAGTTGGGAGGGACAAGGCCTGCAAGGGAGAGCAGTTGGGGACAACCAGGTCTGCAGGGGAGGACAGTTAGGGGTGACCAGGCTGGCAGGGGAGGGCAGTTAGGGGAAATTGGGCTGGCAGGGGAGCAGTTAGGCATTGATCAGGCTGCCAGGGGAGTGGTTAGAGGTTGATCAGGCTGGCAGCAGAATCTGTTAGGGGCAATCAGGCAGGCGAGCGGTTGGGAGCCAGTAGTCCTAGACTGTGAGAGGGATGTCTGACTGCCCATTAAACAGGCAGTCAGACATCCCTTGAGAGGTCCCATATTGGAGAGGGTACAGGCTGGGCTGAGGGACAACACCCCCACCCTCATGCATGGATTTCATGCACTGGGCCTCTAGTCTATAAAAATAAAAGTGTAATATGCTAATTAGATCAGGTGACCTACCAGATGACTTCTGGATGAAGCTGCAGTGGGGGGCCCAGCAGAGGCAGCCACCACCATGGTGGGGGGGGGCAAGTCCCTTGCACAAATTTTGTGCATTGGGCCTCTAGTATACTATATGACATTTCAGAAAACTTGGTTTCAAGTCTATGAAGACAATGAAAAGATCAGTGATTTCTAGGCATTAAGGAGGAGAAAGGGGTGAATAGATGGAACACAGAGGAGTTTCAGGGCAATGAAATTACTCTGTACTATACTGCACTAGATGCCTGGTGCACAAATTCATGCATGGGTGGTGTCCCTAGGCCTGGTTGGCGATCAGAGCTAATTGGGGTCATCTCACCCAGTCCTGATTGGGGCCAGGCCAATTGGGGCCTGCCAGCCAGGGAGAGGAATTGGGGGAGGGACTGCATGAGGTTGGCTGGCCACAGGGGGTTGGCTGTGGGAGTGCACTGACCACCAGGAGGCAGCTCTTATGTTGAGTGTCTGCCTCCTGGTGGTCAGTGCACATCGTAATGACTGCTTGACCAATTGTTCTGGTCATTCTGGTCGTTTGGTCTGAATGGTTACTTAGGCTTTTATATATACATAGAAGATTACTGGTTACATGTCATTATACATTTATTTACAGAATATAAAACATGAAATGCCAAAAGTTAACCCTAATGTAAACTATGGACTTTGGGTGATGATATGTCAATGTAAATTCATCATTTGTAATACATGTACCATCTGGTGGGGGATGTTGATACTCGAAGAGACTGTATGTGTGAAGGGAGGGAGTATATGGGACATCTCTGTACCTTACTCTCAATTTTCCTAGGACCTTAAAACTGCTATTTAAAAAGTCTTTAAGCCCTAACTGGTTTGGCTCAGTCGATAGAGCATTGGCCTACCGACTGAAGGATCCCAGGTTTGATTCTGATCAAGGGCATGTACCTTGGTTGCGGGCACATCCCCAGTAAGGAGTGTACAGGAGGCAGCTGATCAATATTTCACAGACCTAGAAAGAACTCTTCAAAGATTCATCTGGAACAAAAAAAGACCCCAAATAGCCACAGCAATCCTGAGAAAGAAGAATAAAGTAGGTGGGATCTCAATACCAGATTTCAAGCTATATTACAAAACAACTGTTCTCAAAACAGCCTGGTGCTGGCACAAGAACAGACATATAGACCAATAGAATAGAATAGAGAATCCAGATATCCACCCAAACCACTATGCTCAATTAATATTTGACAAAGGAGGCACGAACATACAATGGAGTCAAGACAGCCTCTTCAATAAATGGTGTTGGGAAAATTGGACAGATACATGCAAAAAAAGTGAAACTAGACCACCAACTTACACCATACACAAAAACAAACTCAAAATGGATACCAGACTTAAGCATAAGCTGGAAAATCATAAAAATACTAGAGGAATTCACAGGCAGCACAATCTCAGATATGTGCCGAAAGAACTTCTTCACTGATACTGCTCTTAGGGCAATGGAAGCTAAAGAAAAAATAAACAAATGGGACTACATCAAAATAAAAAGCTTTTCCCAGCAAAAGAAACCATCAACAAAACAACAAGAAAGCCCAGTGTATGGGGAATATATTTGCAAATGTTTCTAACTCTCTAACCGTCTCGCTTTCTCTCTGTAAAAAAATCAATAATATATATTAAAAAAATAAAAAATAAAAAATCTTTAAAATAATGGCCCAGATTTGGTAAGTTTACTTTAAAAAGTATTAATTTTAATCACAATAGCTTTTTAAAGGGAATTTGAAAGGGTTGCGTGAAACAGAGTAAAGAAGCATGGCCTCAGATCTCTTCCCAAGCGGGTGTGACCTGCTGGCTTAACCCAGGCAGATAAAAAGTAACAAAAGCAAGAGATGTGAAGGAAAACCAGTGATCAGAGGAACATTTGGAATTACTTCTCAGACATTTGGGTATGCAGCAAAGACCAGAATTGTCTAAGAAAATTTATTTTGCAACATCTTGCCAAATCCCAAATGCCAGAGAGTCTTGGCAGACGCCTTGAAAATTCAGTCTAGCTGCTCAACATCATTTTCCAAAGGCTGGGCTTGGTGATGTTACATGCAACAGTGTTGACAGGAAGCAAAACTGCTCAGATGCCACCCTACTTTAGAAAAATGCCAATAACCAAATATGCTTTGCATTCTATTATGGAAGGATTCTTCTTTATAGTGCCCGCCTCTCCCTTCCTCCCACCCCCAATTTGTTTTTCTCATTTTATAGTTTCATGTTGAGGGCATAGTGCTATAATTAAAGTTCCTGTTCTATAACCTGGCCTATGTTTGAAGAGAGAAATGAAGCTAAACAAGGAACTGTTCAGTATTGCATATCAATGGTGACAGTTGAATAGATACGTATAGCATTTAACTAATAGATCAAAGTCTTTTAACATTATTCAGTTCACTCTTCTATATTTCTTATGGACAGCGAAGTGAAGGTAACTTCTCTACTTTGTGAAATAGATCTTCATGTAAATGAAACTCATGAGCAAGTTAGGGGTTAAAAATCTAAACAATGTAGCAACTTGCATTTTTTACATTAGAATAATCTTTTGTAATTAATTTATTGCTAATTAAATGTATTGGGTTGGCATTGGTTCATCGAGTCATATATGTTTCAGGTGTACATTTTTATGTAAATGATATACATATATATATTGCATTATGGGCTCACCACCCAAAGTCAAATCATCTTCTGCCACCACATGTTTAGCCCCTTACCCTTTACTCCCCAACAACTCCCTTGCCTCCGGTAACAACCGTGCTGTTGTCTGTCTATATCCCAGCAACTCGTTTTTGCTGCTACATTAGATAATTTCTCCCCATCTTTTCTAAACTTCAGTTCAAAAGCCTCTGTAATGAAATGAAATAATAGAGAGCATCACCCATAGTATTATTTTATACAAACTTTGTTCATTTATGGGTGTGTGTGAGTAGGATTGCAATATAAAATGGATTCTTATTGTTGTCATAGTAAAAAATGTTTAAAAGTCCTGCTATCGTATTTGCCAGCAATACCAGTAAGGCTTCAAAAAAGGATATACATAACCACAGGTTTGTAACATGATTTAATGGGTTAGTAGAAGAAAATCCTAGAACCTCTATTTCTCTTTCTTGAAAGGAATATTTTGAATCTGTGTTTCAGAAAATATACAAGGTTAGAAGAAGTTAGGCATTTTATTATATACTTTCAATTAAATGAACTTTCACAAAATGGACAGGCCCCTAAAAAAAGATCCTGCAAAGAAACCAAGGACTTAAAGAATAGCAGGTACAGTGAGAAATAGCTGCCTTGGCGGTCCTCCTAAACCTGGTGTTTCCTGACCATGTTATAATAAAAAGCAAATGGAAATTTGCCAAGAAGTCATGCAAAACTAAACAAACACACACACACAACACCCCCCCCAAAGTTATCAAGAAGACTTCTCAGAATATAAATTTGCACTCACTATTATCTTTAATAATAAAATTTTTCTTAAAGTATATATAGTACCTTCAGATAGTAGGAAAAAAGTAGCATGTAGCCATGTCATAAAAATGTGCAAGGTGTTTAAAACTTAACAAATATTTTATTTTCAAAAGCCTACATATTTTTTTTACCAAGTTTAAATTACTTGACATACGATTCATATCTTATAAAACTTCATAAAATGTTATGCTAAAGGTTTAAAGCTTGATATTTTTTACTAATAGCAGAAGACAAAGAGCTACACTGTTGAAAAACCGTTCACTTTTCCTATTGTAGCAACTAAAAGGGGCTAAGGCAACAAATGGACAACAACATGAAGACAAACTAAAATGTATTCCTTTGTGAGCAAATACTCCTATTACTGGGATACACATAGAAAATGGTGGTTAAAATGGAAAAAAACACATATTAGGATAAATTACACAGCTTTGAATAAATGCTAACTATATCATTAGATGAAAGTATACACATGTTTTAACATGTTACAGCAGTTTTATTCAATAGCCAGCAAAGCAATTATGAAATGCAAGAAAAATAACAAACACTTTTTTTGTGGGTCACTGAAGGAAAGAGGTAGCAGAGAAGATGTACAAAGTGAATATATTATTAATAAAAATTGTATTTTGTGAAAAAGATGTATAAGTGTAATCCCTAATGAAACAGTAGTTTTGACTGGATTAAAAAAATATTAGGATAAGGTACAAAGCAAGAACCTCTCATAATATTCACTGAGTTATAAATTATAGCAAAGAAGCTGAAACCAGGAAATGTACAAAGTCCTATAAGACAACATCTGTATCTATAAATGTATAGCTACATTATAAAATATGATCTTTAAAACATGGTAGAATACAACATTTTATAATGAAACAGGATGTGATCACTAAATATTTTAAACACACAGTTCACTTATTTAATGGTAAAGCACTAAATAGTTATTCAACTTGAATTACTTTTTTCTTTTATAAAAATGAAATTCAAAATTTGTAGACGTTTTCTATAAGTTATTGATACTATTAGAAATTATTGTGCTACCCAACATAAATTTTAAAAAATAATGCATTTAATTGCTCTCTAAAGATTAAAGTGACTTTTTAAAATGTATTAAGTATTATTCCTTTTAAAAATAAATCTGTGTCATAGAAAGACAATTTTGAAAATGGCTACCTGGAAATATATCCCCATTGTATTAGTTGCTGAAAATAATATACTGATCCGCCTTGACTGACAATGGGGGTTATATCTGGGTAAACCATCACAAGTTGAAAATATTGTAAGTAAAAAATGCATTTAATACACCTAACTTACAGAACACCACACTTATACTTGCCTGTCTTAAATATGCTCAGAACACAATACCCTCCCCTACCCACCCACCCCCCAAAAAAATGCTGTCAACACAATACCCTGTGGAATAGCCATTGTTCACCCTCGTGATCACAAGCTTGATTGGGAGCTTCCACCCGCTGCTGGTCCCAGAATCACAAGAGAGAATGTACTGCCTAGTGCTTGCCTAGGAAAAGACCAATATTCAAAATTTGAAGTGGAGTTTCTACTAAATGCATATCACCTTTGCACCATAGTAAAGTAAAAAAAAAAATCCCAAGTTGAACCATTGTAAGTTGGGGACAGTATGTATGTGCTACCTATAAAAATATTTTTAAATATAGACACAAATTTGGTAACAGAGTTTTCTAACCACTAGAAAGACTCCAAATGAATAGTTTCAATAAATACTTGTTCTATTTGTTAAAATATAAAGTGAACACCTTCCCTGTTAGTTTTCAAGAACAACTGATTGACATAATTACTAGCTGAATTTCAACAACAAAACGCTTTCAGCAGATGAATGGCACTGAAGAGTAATTATTAAAATCCAGGAGGTGCAAACAATGATGTACTTCCTTCCTTTTGGATTTACATATAATTTTGTGGAGTATCTTTCTCAGTTATAATGGCCATAAAATCCAAGTATCAAAATAAATCCACATAAAAACCAGCACTTCAAAATCATATAAAAATAAGTGTTGAAAGTTTGAACCAACTATATTATTGAGAATCATTCTAGTTGAAGTTTCAAATAGATCAAAAATGTTAGTCTTCACAATGTAGACCTTCATTCCTCTTGCATTCTCCCAGCACAAAAGATGACCAGCTGACCTTCCTCCAAGCTGTGATTTAAGGAGCCAGGATTTTTCCATCATGTAACTCACCAACCCCTATGGTTTTGCATCATCTGTATTGAACCAGGGGAAACAGGGAATGGGAAGACATTAGTTTTGAAAAGTATTGATCAATGTAAAAATGTATGAAAGTGAACAAAATATAACTATTATAAAATAACATTTCTACGGTGTTCCAAATCTTGACATTCAGCAAATAGTCTGTAATTTTAAAATGACCAGAATCAAACCCACAAACTGCAACATTTTGATATATGGGATGACACTCCAACTAACTGAGCCACCCAGCTCAGGGCTGTATTAGAATATTAATATTCCAATTTGGGTCTTGGAAAGATTCAGAAAAAAAGGATAGTATGTAAAGTCATAAAAGAAATACTTAATAAAGTAACTTAGTCCATACATCCTCTCAATATAGATTCCACCATTTAGGGGAAATAACAAAATTGACTTGTCCTATTTCAAGGAAAAACAACTTTAACAAAATACTTTCCAGTACAAATTATGGATCCAGGAAAGAGTACACATCTGTGAATAAGGCTTCTTTCTCAGTATTTACACCAGTAATGACTGAGACATTGGTTCTTGTTCAGTTTATTGCTCTAAGTTCTTATGTGACATTTGTGCTTTAGTTGGCCAGTGTCCATACAGGGGTGCAGTCGGCATCTGGAACAGATAAAGACATCTTCCCTGCCTATTTGAGAAACAGGATCCTTTCTGTAAAATAAAAACTCAAGTTTTACAACATAGAAGTACGTTTTGGAAAAGGAGAAGTTAGAAGTAGATATCCGAGAATGCAGTTACTGCAAATGTAAATTCTCATGTCCCAGCATACTTAGCATGTAATTTATTTAACATAGAAAATTTTAAAAAATTATTTGAAGCTATATTTTAATATGTACAGAAGAGTGACTTTAAAAAAAGAAGCCTTTACATATATTTTATTAATATTTTAAGCAAAGTTTTAAAAAATTGATAGCGTTTTTCTTTTTTTCATTACTTTGTTGATAGTTCCTAAATATTAATATTTGGCATTGTAGTAAACCTATAAAGTATATGTTGCTTTACTGAAATGTCAGGTCTTAAAACATCACTAACTGCATAAAGTACTTATAATCACAGTTATTTCTCTTTGAAAAATTAAGTCACCAACTTAAAATAGAATAAACAGTATATCCACAATGAAATATACAATTCACAATGGGGGAAAAAAGTAAAAATATAGAGGTGTGCTGATCCTATATAATAAAAGAGTAATATGCAAATTGACTATACCTCTGCCTCACCCACCAGCCATGCCCACCAGCCACAACTACCAGCCAATCAGAGCATGTATGCAAATTAACACAACCAAGATGGCTATGGTCACAGAGAGAGAGAGCAGGAGGGAGGCTTGGGTTGCCCCTGGCAATGGAGGAAGCCAAGCTTTCCACACACTCTGGCTGACCCAGGCCTCTGCTTAAGGCAACAAAGTTTCAATGACTATGGGAGCAGAAGGCTTGGCTCCGCTCCAGGCTACAAACTTTCAATTGTAGAAGATATATAAATCCCGGATACCAGGGCCTCCACTTGGGTCGCTGGGAGCATGGCTGTCCTGCAAACCATCATAGGCCCCTCACCCAGGCCACACCATGCCCCAAAGGAACACCCACCCTGATCCAGGACACCCTTCAGGGCAAACTAGCTTGCCCCTACCTGTGCACTAGGCCTCTATCCTTTTTAATAAGAGAGTAATATGCAGATTGACCATCATTCCAACACACAATATGACTGCCCCCATGTGGTCAAAAGATCCTGCCCCCATGATGGCCAGTAGGGGAGGGCAGTTGGCAGGGGCCAGGCCTGCAAGGGAGGGGAGGTAGGGGTGACCAGTCCTGCAGAGGAGGGTAGTTAGTGGTGACCAAACCCACAGGGGAGGGCAATTAGGGGCAAACAGGTTGGCAGGGGAGCAGTTAGGCATCAATCAGGCTAGCAGGGGAATGGTTAGGGAGTGATCAGGCTGGCAGGCAGAAGCAGTTAGGAGCAATCAGGAAGGCAGGCAGGTGAGCAGTTGGGAGCCAGTAGTCCTGGATTGTGAGAGGGATGACCGACTGCCCATTTGGCCGGATCCTACCAGACATTTCTCAAGGGGTTCCAGATTGGAGAGGGAGCAAGCCTCTCTTATAGTCAGCCCTGCTGCAGAGGAGCCACCACCGAGCTACTTAGTAATATGGGCACCCCTCTCACCAGCACATTCCTCATGGCTTTGGTGAATGATGTGTCCTCTGGACCTTCTCATGGAATGTAATTCCCTGGTAGGTCTTCTGGCTGCACAAAAATATTCATTCCAGCTCGCCCACCTCCCTAAGGTTTTCCATTCCTTCCTCGACCACTTGACAAAGCACCTCAGGCACTTCTGCTTTGCTTGGCATCAGCTGACATCTTCTCCAGGCTTCTTGGACTATGATAGCAGTTGCCAGGTGTTAAGTCTCATTTCCAAAAAAAAGTGTCTTCACCTTTAAAATATTTGCTAACCCACAAACTCTTTCCTGTAATACCAGCAATTTCCTAAGTGAAAACAACTTTTTATTCACCCACGTAAAATAATAGGTTGTTAGAAACAACGGGAAAAAAACCCAAAGCCACAACAGTAATTTCAAAGGCATCATTTGTAATGTTCCCTCAAATTACCTTGCCAGGCTCTTAGACTGATCTGCCTTTGACATAACAGAAGTTAAATACTTAGTATGGTTTAAAATGGAAACAAAAACCACAATTCCTTGCCTTTTTGTATTTTGCAAATGTGTCCAGTAAGCAGGTCAAATTCAAGGGCTAATGCAGGCCCAATAAATGAGGCATGTGGCCCTTGGGCTGTGAGTTTGACATGTGTAATTCCACTGCAAAATACAAGTCAAATGCTTGTAAGAAAAGACTTTGTCTCATGAAGAGCAGCAAGCTAAAAGTGAACAGGCAGGAAGCTTGGTCTGGCTACTTGCACTGTATCACTTGAGCAACCAAGGATGATCTTCCCAAAGGGGCTGCAGAGCCAGGTCTACTTGCCTCCTACAGAGAGGGGCAAGATCACTGCAAGGGTCAAAAGACCCGTTTCCCAGCTTCACCACTTAGTATGTGCAGCACGGGCTTGGACAGTCATTTACCCGCATTGAACTTCACATTCTTTACCTGTGACAGAGTGGGAAAAATACCTGCCTTTTTGGCTTGTGTATGATCACGTTAGGGGAAAGGTAAATAATTCAGTATGACAAGATCATGGAGTGTGTTTAGAGACCTGGAAAGCAAGGAAACTGGAACAGAGGGCAGAGCTGGGCAGATGAAAGGCACAGAAAACCACAGTGGGGACCTAGGACTCTATTCTGTGGCACTTGAATTAGGTTTGTGCTGAACTGTATATCTTTGTTTCAGACCTAATTCTTAATTAAGTTTTTTATTTCTTCATGTCCCCAAGCAAACAGCATCTTTGTTTTTAAGGAAAAGTCACAGCCCTTACTTAATTAGGACTGTTTCTATTAGAGTATGTCACCTCTTATGAAGAAGGTAACAGTTGATAAAATTCCAACTCTCAACCCCTTGCCCCCCCAGAAAAACAACGACAACAACAACAACAACAACAACAACAACAACAAAGAAGCAAAAACTTAAACAAATGTAGTAAAAAATAAAAATAGCAACACTGGGATCAATAATGCATAAAATACATGGTGATCAAATTCATCACCTGCATCAACAGAAATCCAAAATTTACATTTTTGCAATGTAGACCTGCCATGTACAGTATAATAGCTACTAGTGACAAACTCTTGAAATATAGCTAATGCAAATTGAGAGGTGCTCTAAAACATACTATAGCTTTCAAGTACTTAGTACAAAGAAGTAATATGTTTATTTTGATAATAAGCTGAAATTTTAGGATAGTAATGGATAAAATGTATTGTTAGAATTAGTTTCACTTTTTTCTTTTACCTTTTTTAAAAAATTAAATTAAAAAAACTTTTTTTATTCCTCACCGAAGGATATTTTTCCCATTGATTTTTAGAGAGAGTGGAAGGAAGGAAAGTCAGGGGGAGGAGAGGAGAGTGAGCAAGAGAGAGAAAGAGAGAAATATCGATGTGAGAGAGACACATGGATTGGGTGCCTCCTGCATGCCCCCTGACCAGGGCAGGGGATTGAACCTGCAACCCAGGTATGTGCCCTTGACCAGGAATCAAACCAGTGACCCTGTGGTACGTGGGCTGATGCTCTAACTACTGCGCAATACCAGCCAGGGCTCTTTTACCTTTTAATGAGGCTATGAGAAAATGTAAAACTGCACATGTAGCATGCCTTCCATTTTGATAGGAAAGCATTGTTCTAGATTATTCTACAGCAATATTAGAAGCAGAAGCAGCATCTCAGTACCATTATTCTCTTTTCAGGTAATTTCTGAAGAATGATTAAATATGCTTGAAGACAGAGGTTATGCTGATCTTTATAATTCCTGGAGCAAGCGCAGTATGTGCCAAAGGTCATGAGCGAAACTATTTATTTTTGTGTGTTTGTGCTTTAAGTTGGAAAATCACAATGATGTTCCTACCAAAACCTGAGCTTTGAGCTGACCTTTGTGGTTGGCTGTGATCAGTTTTTGCACTCTGGGTTGGTCCCCAAAGCCTGTCTTCAGAGAGCACAGCTATATGAGAGAGCAGTGTGAACAGCTGGGAGTAAAGGAGCCGCCATAAACAAAGAGGGTCTGCATAGCAGACGCCACAGATGAAGAAAGCTGAGGCTGCCATCAAGTAAAAATGCAAATCATTTGCATTCTCTTATGTTTGTGTTTCACCTTTTCTTATCTATTTCTGGAGAACAGAAAGTATACAAGGACTGAGCCCGGTTCCACACAGGCAGGAGTTTGACAGAATATATATATATATATATATGTATATATATATGTATACACACACACACACACACACACACACATATTGATTTCAGAGAGGAAGGGGGAGAGAGAAACACAATAATGTGAATCATTGATCAGCTGCCTCCCACATGCCTTTCCACTGGAGATCAAGCTTACAACCTAGGCATGTGCCCTTGACCGGAATCGAACCCAGGGCCCTTCAGTCCACAGGCCAAACCACTGAGCCAAACCAGCCAAGGCCAGATCCTTTTCAATGATAAAACTCTTAGTGTGATTTGGCTTACTCTTTTACAATTGTGTTAATGACATGCTATCATGCAAGGTTCTTATTTTTAAAAAAAAATATTTATTGCTAAGTTACAGCATTAAAGATTTTTATTGTGTTGGAAAATATACCTCTTCTGATTTTTATTAGATGATCTGAAAATTGCAGAATTGTTTATAATTGAAGGAGAACAGCAGGTGGTTTTGCCTATGGAAATGAAGTTTCAAAGTCACCCCATATCAACCCGTTTTCACTGTTGTGAGCATGCAAGAGATCATTACTATTGTTCCAAGTTTGCTGTTAATGTGTTTGGAACATATAATCCCCAAAGGGTAATAAACTGAGTTTCTGGAAATGCTTTTTGACAAAAGTATCTGCCACTTTGGTTGACCTGCTAAAAATGAAAAGAATAGTTTAAGTATCTGAGATGCTGTAGATAATCCTCTGATCATGTCAAAATCTCTGTGCAAGTCCCTCAGTTGTAAGCAGATTAGATCCTGATTCATTTGTCCTGGCAATAAAGAAAAAAGGCAAGGTTTACTAGCCCACACCTAAGAATATCTTGTTGTTTTTCTTTGTAAGAACAAAAAGAAAATCTATCTTTTGTTAAGTGTTGAAGCTGGTAGGATCATGAAACAAACAGCAAACATCAATTGGCAGGCCCGCCTGCCAATTTCACCCTCATCCTCCTGTGATAGATGTAAGTGGTGAGCCGGTTGGTAAAGTAATTTGAAAGTGACTTTAAAGAATGCACTCATTGGCCGGTGGATCTCCATAGCAGGCAGGCACTCAGGGTTAGAACTTTGTAATTAGCTACTGGCACAGGACCCTCTGTGATGATTCAAAGCTGCATTAAGAGAGAGCTACCAGAGTAATTATAATTCAATCCTGAAGGTTTGCACAGCTGGCATGTCAGTTTGGCATTGCTGGTCTCTTGAGCTATTAAGTATGTTGGAGTTTCTCATGACAAACACAGAGAAAGGGCCTCCCTGCACGACTCATTCATGTCTGAAGAGTTTACTGATAATCACACCCACAGGAGCTACAGCTAATTATCAGGAAAGCCCTTTGCAGTGAATCTGCTCAGCGTCAGAATTTCAAAATATAGGCTTCCATGTGATGGAATGTCAGGAGTAGTCACTACCAGCCTAATAATACCAGGCATCCAATAATGTAGATGTATGCCTATGTATTTAGGTATATGATCATTCCTTCATGCCAACAAAAGATTTCATTGTTTTTTTCTCCTCAACTAATTTACACAAGGGGCTCTTGCCTTCGAAGTGGCATTATTGATATTCTAATTTCCAACAAAAGTCACCATTTTTAGCAGTTGTGTTTTGTGAATATGCCCTTGCTGATTTGATCTTCCTCTGATATTAAAAAAAAGTAGGATAATCTAGATGATTATCTGGAGGGGGTCTGGAGAAAGGCAGGCATTTGCTCAACATAGTTGGGAAGCTGTGCAAGGGACTTGCATGGGATTTTCTGGTTCCCAATCTACTCTGTAGCACACATTGCAACAGGGCCACCGAGAAAATGAAACAGGAGCATTTAAACTGAGGGTTATAACAGTGTGTCCACAAAGCAGACACTATGAAACCACAAATGTCAGGATGCCCAATGTGACCTGAGCCAATATTGACTTGCCCCTCTCTAGGGACCATATCCTAATGGTTTGTGTTGCTCCAGTGACATTCTAGAATGGAGGATATGTTCAGAGTTGCTTGGGCTGCAGCATTTCATTGCCTCTGAAATAAAATATGCTCATCTGGGTACACTGGTATCATGAAAAACAAAGGAACAAGCACAGAAGGTGACTATAGCCACAGGGTTCTTGACAGAGGCCTTCCAATGCTTCAGGGTATACCATTGGACAGTCATAAAGGCAATTTGTGTCTTATTGTTATTAATCCTCATACTGAGGGTATTTTTCCATTGATTTTTAGGGAGAGGGGAAGAAAGAGGGAAAGACAGAGAGACACATGGATATGAGAGAAACACATTGAATGGTTGCCTCCTGCTCAAGCCCTGACCAGGGCCTGGGCTAGGGAGGATGCTGCAACCAGGGTATGTGTTCTTGACTGGAATCAAACTCAAACCCAGGACCGGTTAGTCCACAGGGCTGATGCTCTATCCAGTGAGCCAAACTGGCTAGGGTGGCAATTGATATCTTAGCTATTAAGCAACTATATTATCTTTTCCAGTCCTGTTCTTCTATTAATCCTGTTCTTTGTTGGCACAGCTGTTCTTAGTAATTCTTCTTTTGTTGTTGTTCTTAGTGCTTATTCAAAACCATTTTACTTTCTATAAAATAACTTTCCCCCCCCAATTTTAGTAATTTGAGTGTTCTGTTATTTTTGTTTGGTGGATTAGTCTATTTAGGCTACAGTTTGGGTAGCTTAAACAGCAGAAATTTATTTTCTCACAGTTCTAAAGACCAAAGTAAAGGCTGACTTGATTCCTGGTGAGAGCTCTCCTCCTGGCTTATAGATAATCACCTTCTACCTGTGTACTCATATGGGCTTTTCTCTCTCACTGAGCATGCAGAGAAAGGGAGCAAGCTCTCTTTTTGTAAGGACATGCATTTATTGATCTTGAACTTCTAGCCTCCAGAAATATTTCCTAATATTTAAGAGGTGTTAAGCCACCCACTTAACCTAGCTAAAATTGTGTCAATCCTGTTTATCTTTTCAAAGAAAAAACTTGGTTGTGTTGTTTCTGTATTGTTTTGTCTCATCTTTGCATTCATTTATTCCATCTATGCTAAAGTTCTGGGAATATAGATAAAGAACTCATATTTTTTGCCCTCATGGAGTATGCTGTCTTCTACATTCTTCTCAGAGTTTAATGCAAATAAATACCTTCTTGGAAACTTATTTGAAAATGAATATTGCTAGATCATATGTACATAAAATATATTTTATTATATCTAGACTCTGATCTAGTTCAGGTCCTAGCCAACCTGAGGATAATTAGGTAATTATTATGCCCTCATTTATGGACCATACACTGAGACTTATAACTCCAATGAGTGAGTAAGCCATAGTAAGATGTAACTATGATACATGCAGGAAGATCTCTGACAGAGGTATGCAGAGGCAGCTGAGCATTACAGAAGCACTAAGAAGAATCAATAGGACTTAGAGATAAATTTGGGGGGGGTGAGCAGAGAAGCTATTAAAAGTAAATGGTAATTGAGCTAGGTTTAAAAAACATAACTAAGTCTTATCCCATGAAAAGGCTTGGAAAGGGGGAGGCTTAAAGGGTTGGAGGCAAGGATAAGATAGGAGAGGGAGGAGAGCATTGTATGTACAGGGAGTCTGACATTGCTGGGGAGTGAAGTGGCATTTCTGTATGAATGAATTACTTGGTTATGCCTTTTAAAATTCATATATCCTTGTTAAAAATCCTGGTCTAGGTCTAGTTGGGTTGTCATCCTTTGAAGCAAATCTGTGTGGATTTAGACTTTAATTTAGTTTGATTAGGTCAAGATACCATCACTGAGACACTTCATTTTGGTAAAGATTTCTTACTAAGGAACGCAATTGCTTCATTAGATGAGTCAACTTGGCACATCAGTGAAATGGTTTTCAAGGTATGTAAGCAGCCAGATGATGGTGATTATATTAAACTTGACATCTATGCTAGTCAACTAATTAATGGCAAAAGAAAAAACAAGTGCCTTGAGTTGAAAGACATTGTGTTTTCTGCCCTCTTAACCAGAAGAATATTATATGTGCATGTGTACAGTAAATGAGAAATAGTGGCATTGACAACCAGTACATAAAACCAAAAATAAAATAAAATACAGGAGAGATTTCAGTCTTCGACTTGCTCATCAAAGACTGAAAGTAACTTCTGCCGGGTGTAAAATACTTTCCTAAATACCTATTCTATGCATTTATACTTATAGAAGAACCGTTTTAAAACCAGATATGCTGGTTTTACTACTCCTCTCTTTTCACATTTAGCATTATCTTGCTACTCCAGTTAGAGTGCTCTCTTCTCTAAAAAAAAATTGTCCTGTAAAATTAATGTGAAAAAACACACACAACAGGATTATCAATTTAGCAAATTCTCCTATATGTTTCCAGATATCTAAGGAGTCTTAAAAAATCATTTCTTTCATTTGTTATAAGAGTTGTTATTCAGAGTAAAAGGTGGGCCATGGAAAGAGTTAGTACCAAAAAAAAATTTTAAAAAATGGTGTTGCAAAACCAGATTAAACCAAGAGCAGGATGCATTTTTTCCCCTTGAGCCACAGAATGACTTCTCCAAGGAGTGGGATCTTATTCTTAGAATTTCAGTGATAGAGAAAACCCTTAGATGCCTTGTTAATCAGAGCATTCCCCTCCCCTCCCAATTGATTCTAGCTTTAATCTTAAAATAATGTTTTGAGGACCATGTAACTTCTTGCTACTTAGAGTAGCATGGGGCCAGTGTGACTACTTGTGATAGAAATTACTTTCCTTCTGGTGTACTCAGTGAAACTTCAGCACAGGGCAAGTCAGCGAGCCTGGGTTCTGTTTCCTGATGCTCTTCACCAATGCAGGAGGAGGCCCAGTGGCTGAGGGTGCAGGTTTAAGGCTACCCATCCCTCCCAAACACACTCATCATGCTTTTGAGACAAAATACTGAAAAGTCAACCAATGTTTGGGGTTGATGATACCTTAAATTATTTAAATAGGTACATGCCACCCAATGAGCTCTTGCTGCTTAGGAGTGTACTGCCAGTACCTTTAGTACTTTTACTTAAATGTCAAATGCAAAGTCTATATTGGGGCGGGGGGGCATTAGGCCTTTCTAAATCTCTTTCCTTATCTGTCAAAAGAAGGAGCTAACCAAGTGGTCTCTTCTTTTCAGTTCTAAAATTCTACAGTTGATGTCACAATATCCAAACACTGCTCTAGTGAAGATAACAATTATTTAAGTTGTATTACTTATTGACATTTACAGATGAATTCTCTGAGTAGTAGGTTGGCAGGTACAAGCTCACTCCCAATGCTTTGCTGTGTCTACCACCAACTACGATGTGGTGCTCTGTAGAGTAGGATTTAATTTGCTAAATACATTTTCATTCAAATTTAAAAGAAGGTGACCCTTAAGAAATTGCTTTATCTCTTTGAAAACCTTGAACAATGCTCTTCCCTGATCTGTTTCTAATTTCAGATCACTCCAAATGGGCCACTTAGTGAACACTTGTCCCCTGAACACAAATGATGGAGGGATGGTCAAGAGCCAGAAATCTCAGATAGTGTGAATAATTACAGGATCATTGTGAGCATCTGAACTAGATACTGGGGTTTTGTCAGCATTTTGCGTGCACTTTCTCTCGTCCTGCTTTTATTTCTTTTGTCCTGCTCACAGAGACGCTGTGAGAAACATGACTATTACCTCTTTCTCATCTATAAGGTAACTGAGGTCGAGAGACTTTAAATAACTTATGTAGGGACACACAGATAGTGAGTGGTGCAGAGAGAAAGGGAACCCACGTCTGTTTACAGCTAAGTGGATAATCTCAGCTCAGCCTCTCTCAGGTTTCCTCTTTTTATGGAAGTGCAAAGTAAATACCAGAAAGCTGCTTTAGTAAAACCCACAGAAAGGTTACCTTTGTGATGGGGAAAAAAGTTTGCTTTTTATTGAAAATGACCCAGATTTCTCTTCTCAGGTTTATTGACCACACTTGTACTCAAAAGGACCCTATTTCTTTACTTTCTTTAACCATATGTTTCCCAGACTATGAAACACTGCATGTTATCACCGCTGGCAGTCGAGGTTACACACAGGGTTAGTACCCTTTTGGAGGCATCACCTCTAAACACAGCTGGAAACATGGACAATGACACCTTTACAACATAGATCATCCCCATTTGCAATCTTACAGCTAAAGTGAGTGAGTGCTTTAGCCTACAGTAAGATTTAACCACAAAGTTGTGGTCCAAAGAACGTGATACATCAACAAATCACATGGTGAAACTGATAATGATGCAAAAGTCCTGGTTTCTGTTGCTTAATCTTTCACTTAAAATGGAAATAAGCCAGGTCAAGAGGTGCCATGAAACTCAGTTTAGATGTGCACCAATCAAGGGTGTTTTTAGCTTATGATAATGAGTGTCTCTGTTTCAGGGAGAGAAGCTGTTCCTTCTATCATTACCAGCCACCCGGGGGGGGCCTGTGGCAGACACATCTGGTGTGCTTCAGGGTCCTCAACAGACACGGGGAAAGAGGCTCAGCAAGAAGAAAGTGAGTGGTCCTTTTTCAGATCTCCTGATTTTTTTATTCTATTTCCTTTTTTTTCTGAATTGTGGTTATGTTTTTATGGACATTTAAGCATAGTATATTAGGCAACATATTTTTTTGAGGAATCAGATCATTTCCCTCCTTTTGATATTTTTTTCAGCACAGACTATATATATATTTTGGGGAGGATTTATAGAATTCTGATTTGATGTGAGTGTTCCTTCAACATTTTCAAAATGGTGCTCATTGATGTTTACCTTATTTATGTTTAGATATTCCCTATAAATCATATACTTGCTTATTTGGGCTCTGTCTTCTCCAATATCTTTTACATTCACTTTCTTTTCAGCCATTTAACATAATTATATGTATTTTTTACATTCAATATTAGTTTATAATAGTTTCAGGTATACATTATAGTGGTTAAGCATTTATATAATTTAAAAAGTGATCCCCTCAATAAGTCTAGTACTCACCTGGTACCATGCATAGTTATTATAATATTATTGACTATATTTCCATGCCGTATACTTTACAACTCGGTGACTGCTTTGTATGTACCAATTTGTACTTAATTTTTTTCACCTTTTTAATAGAGTTCAGCCCTACCTAGCAGCCATCAGTTTGTTTTCTGTATCTATGAATCTGTTTCTGTTGTTATTAATTTCAGAGAGGAAAGGAGAGGAAGAGAGAGATAGAAACATCAATGGTAAGAGAGTATCATTGATCAGCTGCCTCCTGCATGCCCCATATTAGTGATTGAATCCAAAACCCAAGGTGACTTCCTGGCTCATGGGTCCACGCTCAACCACTGAGCCATGCCAGTTGGGCATGTTGTTGTTGTTCACTTATTTTGTTCTCTACATTCCACATAAGCTGGAAGCCAATTCCAGCGTCAACAGGGCTGAATCATCTGGAAATGGCTGAGGGCATTTCCCCAAACATGAAAAGGATGCATAAAATAATTGCTTGCTACCAGATAGCTGAGGGCATTTCAATCTATATGTTATTGCCTCTTGCTGGCCAAACACCTGAACAGCCATAGGCAATTCTTCCAATCTGACAATGGATTCTGAGTATTAAACCCTGGCCTTTGATGTCTATCTACTTTGCCTTAGCACAATGGTCAGCAAACTGTGAGCAGAGCCACGGTTTGCCGCTCTGTTGACTAATGAGTTTGCCGATCACTGCATAAGGCATTACCCTTACCCAGAAGTTTTGACTTCAGGTTAAACACATTAGTACATTATTAAAATGTTTTGTAAGTGTTTTCCCCTAAGGCAGTGGTTTGCCCACTGCTTTAGGACAATTTGTGTTAATAAAAGTCAAGAGGTCCTGAGACAAGGGAGAACTTAGTACCTTTAGCTAAGTCTTTTCTGCCCCCCAAAATGCCTTCCAAAATTATGTTTTGTCTCTGGACTCTTTAATCAATTTACATACAGCGCCTTCTCCAGATTCTTGAGCCCTTTTAAATGCTGGATCAAGACCCCCAGCATACACATAAGTGAAAACATGTGGTATTTGTCTTTCTAGGTTTGATGTCTGTGACTTGGTCAAGTGCGGTTTCCAGACCTTGCCTCTTCCAACTCACACTCAGTGTGCGCCCCACAGACCTTTCTTTTTCCTGGTTGAAAGCAACAGTCTTCCTCTGACCCTCTCTCCTATCTGCCCTCTGCTGGGGGTTCTCTCGTCCTTTCCTTTCCTTCCCTGCTCACTTAATGGCCAGTCACTGCAGTTCTCCTCTTGGTTTGGGGCAGTAGCAGCCCTTAGGAACACGGGCTTCACAGAGGGGTTGCCTTACTTCTAGTCCTAGCTCCTTAACACTCTGTGCCACTTTTTTTTTGGTTTAATTTATAACATAAACATGAAAATGGCACCAACCTCCTAGGGCTTTTGTGAAAAATACACCTTGGAATATAGAACAATATCCAGCACTTAGCAGGGCTGGTTGTCATGATCACAGCCCCTCAGTCATGTCTGTGCTCATGGGAAGAGACAGAAACTATCCTGAACACTAACAGAATCATTCAAATCTTCTGCCTTGTTTTCCCCATTTGAAATATAAAGCCGATAATTACTACATCAGGAGCTATTCTGAGTGCTTGAGTTGCACCAACTTACACCCTCTTCACCTTCAGAAGGTGAATGAATTCTTCAACACTGCCACATTCTTTAGGAAATAGTTCACTGCTCTGTTAATTGAAATAGAACTTCATTGGCTTAAGTGAGAGCATACTTCTTTAAAAGGTAAATGTCTTCCTCCCTGATTCCTGGGATAATATTTTAAAATGACCTTGGGCTCTTTAGAAGTGTGTCCAAGTCCTAAAAGGAAACTTCCTTGAAGTAAATGGTCACCCTGTCCTAAGGGTCATTGGTACTTCCAAATTCAAATTCGAATTTCTCTCTTGAAGATGATATGTTGCCTCTGAAAAAGATCATTTGCATATCGGAGCACAGTGCTTTTCCAGGTATATTATAATTGATTAGAATTATTTAACTTCATCCTGGCTGGTGTTTCTAAGTGCTTAGAGCACTGGCCCAAGCACCAAAGAGTCCGGGTTTAATTTCTGGTCAAGGGCACCTACCAGGGGTGCAGGTTCAATACATAAATTGATGTGTCTCTCTCACATGGATATTCCATTTCCTCTCTCCCTCTCCCTTTCCGTCTCCCTCTCCCTCTCCTTCTCCTTTTCCCCCTCTCTCTCTCCCTCTTTCCTTCTCTCCCTCCCTTCAACTCTCTCTAAAAAAGTCAATGAAAAAAATATCCTCAGGTGAGGATTAATATCCTTAAGTGAGAATTATTAAAAATATAAACAAAAATAGAACTAGATGGCATCAAAGACAGCTAAGGAATGCACAATGAATAATAGACTGACCAGCTTACCCCAATTTATTAGATAAAACTATAGGGCACAAACGTTATTTTCTTCCCCTTTCCCTATATTGACAAACACCATTGTCTCCCTCCCTGGAAGTGAGTTAGTTTATTCCAAGAGTCCTGTCCTCCCACCCCCATCTGAGAACCATAGGTGTAGATAATAAACACAAATCATTCCCAACTCCTAGAAGGTCAATTAAAAAGACACTAAGGACCCAGAGGGCACTGTCAGAATAGGGAGTCTCTAACCAGGCAAGATTTGACAACATTCCTGTGGTCTTCTCTCTCTTCTCCTCTCCTCTTCTCTCTCCTCTCCTCTCCTCCCCTCCCCTCCCCTTCCCTCTTCTCTCTCTCTCTCTCTCTCTCTCTCTCTCTCTCACTCACTTCCTTTGAATTTTTTTCAGGATCCTTAGCTGATAGAAATAATAGCCAGTGGAAGGATGCTGACCCATGGCTTCTTACCTTTAGAGATTATTATTAGGATCTCTGGTGGCTTCATACTTAAGGGTGTGTTTCTAAATCCCTGTTCAGTCAACTTGTCAACCTGGTGGTGGTTGCTGATGAAAGACAGGATTGGGTTTTGAAGATGAGTTTTAGTTCAAAACCTGTTGTACTTCAGAGTAAGGAAGCCCAGTAAAAACCCTGCCTTCTGAGCTGTTTGAGCCACTGGTCTTTAAATTGCCACTTGATGTGTTTAAACTGTAATCTCTTCTTCTGAACAGAGGTCCTCTCACACCAAAGTGACCCCTCTCATGTAAGTGGGCTGCCTCTGGAAGGTAGAGCTGCATTTCTGAGAGCCCAGGTCGGGTAGGGACACAGCCCTGTGGTGGTGCTCTAGCCTGAAGATCAGAAAGGACAGGCTCGGGAGCAAAGGGGAGGCCCTGCAGAGTAGTTCACTCTTCTTCTCACTCAGTATAAGACTTTGAAATAAGCATTTATCTTAAGAAAATGTCCAGCAGTCCTAGCATTGTTTCAGATTTAAATTTGACAACCCACCCCCCAAAAAAACCACCCTAAGTTTATTCTGCCAGGTACTCTTCTAAGCATTCATGTGTATCAGCATTTAATCTGTAATAGAGCCTTAGCCAGTTTTGTTCAGTGGTTAGAGTGTCGGCCCATGGACTGAAGGGTTTGATTCCAGTCAAGGGCACATACTTTGGTTGCAGGCTTCATCTCCAGCCCTGGTTAGGGCATGTATTGGAGGCAACTAATCAATAAATCTCTTTCACATCAATGTTTCTCTCGCTGTCTCTCCCTTTTCCTTCTATTCTCTAAAAATCAATGGAAAAATATTATCAGGTGATAGTTAACAAAAAAATGAAAAAGCATCCACCTATGAACCAGGAGGTCATGGTTCAATTCCTGGTCAGGGCACATGCCCAGATTGTGGGTTCGATTCCCAGTGTGGGGCCTGCAGGAGGTGGCCAATTAATGATTCTCGTCATTGCTGTTTCTCTCTCTCTCCCTTCCTCTCTGAAATCAATAAAAAAATAAAAATAAAATAAAATAAAAACATAAAAACTGTGAAACAATTACATAATTCAAGCACTATTAATATCCCCTTTTGTAATGACTAAGCTCAGGTATAATCAAGTTAAATACCTTGCTCTGGATAATAAAATATGATTAGAATGTGAAATTCCCAAAGTTTGAACTCTGACAATAAATCTAACCCTAACCCCAACTCTAACTCTAACCCTAAGCCTAAATCTAAACACAATCTTAATCCTAACCTATTATCTACAGAAAACTCTATTTTTTTTCCTATTAAGGTATTACATATGTGTCTTTATCCCCCCAGTGCCCCACCCCCCTCATGGCCTCACCCCCTGTTTCTCTGTCCATTGGTTAGGCTTATATACATGCATACAAGTACTTTGGTTGGTCTCTCCCACTTCTTCTTCCCCTCCCCCACCTTCCCTCTGAGGTTTGACAATCTGATCGATGCTTCTCTGTCTCTGGATCTATTTTGGTTCATCCGTTTATGTTCATTATATTCCACAAATGAGTGAGATCATGTAATATTTATCTTTCTCTGACTGACTTATTTCACTTAGCATAATGCTCTCCAGTTCCATCCATGCTGTTGCAAATGGTAAGAATTCCTTCTTTTTTACTGCAGCGTAGTATTCCATTGGTAGGTGTACCACAGTTTTTTAATCCACTCATCTGCTAATGGGCACTTAGGCTGTTTCCAAATCTTAGCTATAACTAACTCTTAATTACTATGCTGTGATGAACTATTACATGTTCATCAATATTATTTGCGGACTAATGAAATTATTCAATATAAAATAAAATGTATAAAAATTATTATCTTGTGAAAAATAAGATACTTTTGTTAACTAGATTGATAAATTTAGTGAATGGGCACATATTATGGCTTTGGGCTAGTGAGTTAAAGAAGGTAGTTAAAAGATGTAGTTCCCAATTATACCTAATTTCCATATAGTCTTAATGTAGAAAAATGCTCCATTAGGACTAGATTATAAAAACATTTGTAAGGATGCCAGAAATGGAATTTTTAATTTTTAAAGTTTCATTAACATTCTTACAAAATATTCTTTTCTTGTAAGATTTATCTGTAAGACTTTATCTTGCCTCAAAGATTCTAGTAAACAGCAACTATATTTTACCATTGAAATAAAGTACTGTCAAAATATTAAATTAGTTATACAACAATCCAGCTACTAAGGACACAAATATTAGATCTGTTGCATTCTAGAGTTGGCAATGTACAAAGAAGAATGGAAAACATCAATATTGAAATGGATTTGCCATGAACTGAAGCTCATTTAGAAAATGATAGACTTTTTCCCCTTGTGAGCCAAACACCAGCTGTAAGGTCAATGGAAATTAAATTTCACATTTAATTTTCTATTCAAAGATAGTAACAATGGAAATAAAATTCCAGATCCAAAAATAGGCCAGGCAAATAAGGCAAGGAGATAGTAGAAGAATGCATTTCCATAATAGTGTCCATCTCCAGGATTTTGCTCCCAACAACATTTAGAATAGGTCCTTGTGAATCACATAGGTGTCTAATACCTACTTGTTGGTTTTTTTTTTTCCTACTTGTTGGTTTAAGGCATGAAATAAACCATCACAGCTGATCTGTATGTTTGAATAAGTCTGAAGAGAGACTTCAAGATATTGATAAACTATATCATATCATTTTAGCCAAGCTGCCCCTTTCAGAGCATATGGAGAGGATAATACACTTTTAAAGTGTTTGTTTTTTCCTCAACTGACAGAAAAATAAGTTATTTCAATTCAATAAATGTGTTAAAATTTCTTTTTGATAAAAAATTTCTCTTCAGCCCTAACTGGTTTCCTCAGTGGATAGAACATCTGCCTGTGGACTGAAGGGTCCCAGGTTCGATTCCGGTAAAAAGCATGTACCTTGGTTGTAGGCACACCCCCAGTTGGGGGTGTGCAAGAGGCAGCTGATCAATGTTTCTCTCTTATCTATGTTCTAACTCTCTATCCCTCTCTCTTCCTCTCTGTAAAAAAAATCAATAAAATATATATATTTTTAAAAATTTCTCTTCAAAGTAAAATTTGGTTAGGAATAGTGATTGAGCTCTACATTGATAACTCTAGCCATCTATGTAAATTGACCGATTTATTTAAGTTCATAAAATTTCCAATAGGAAGAAAAGAAAGAACATTATACAGTACGTTGTAGTCTCTCCCAGAGTTTGTTCCCTTATAATAGTACAGGGTCACTACTGAGCATGTCTAGCTTAAAGTATTTCAGTGCTAAGTCAATTAAATTACTTAGCACTGAAATACCTCAAGATAATGGATAACATAAGGTTATCCCTTTGTATCCCAACCTCTTCCTGCATACTTATTGAATGGTTAGGGCTCATTACTCTCTGTTCTTTTCTTCATGGGCTGAATAATAAACTTTATGCTTAAAGTTGGGCTGATTGCTTGATAGAATTATGTGATGGGATGTATAACAGATTATGTCACTCTCTTGCTTATACTCTTTCACTGGTCTCTTTTTTCCTCCGACTAATATCTTGGACCCTTCATAGTGACTTGTGAGACACCCTCATATATGCCCTTCTGACAAGTTGTGCTACATCATTTGCTTTCGATTTCCTCCTCTCCCACTAAGCTTCAGTTAGTATTTGTTTGTGTGTGTGTGTTTCTTGCTCATAATATTTGGTTCTTTTTCTTTTCACTTGTCACAATTTATCATATTTGTATGTATGTTTTTTTGTTTATTGCCTTTTTCCCATTAGATCAGGGCAATGAACAATTTAGGGTGTGTGCTTATTAAATGAAGAAATGATCACTGACTTCAAAGACATTGGAAGGCATAGGGTGAAGGGGGGAGAGTAGTGACAAAACTATAAACATAAACCAGGGAATTATATAAAAGAAGGAATATCGATTATTCTCTGACGATATTGTAAACATTATGGCAGTTAAGGAAAATGAGTGATCTAAAGTGGAGTTTTTAGGCGAAGGTTTTGGGTGGAATTAAGCCTGAATGGATATAACAAAACTATTGGGATGTGGTGGTTTAGTTGAGGAAATGGCATAGGCATGAACTTCCTGTTACAATGAGAACTTCATGTGAAGGTGCCACGCCTTAACTGGAGGAATGAATGAGGTTCAGGATTTGTGTACATCTTGTATCTCATACCTGGGCTGTGGTCCACATATTGAACAAAGGTGAAGGTTCAAGAGACTTAATACATTATATTTTGTTTCTCAGTGCCTCACATGTTGTGAGTTCTATCAAAGTTCAAGCTGTTGCTCAATATTTTGGAAATGATAAGGAACAAATTCTTTTATTGGCCTTTTAATGAATATGAACATTGTAATGGGTTGTCAGAAGTGTCCTACAATATGTGGCCACAAAGCAATGTAGTGTCTCATTTCTCTTTAGGTTATGGTTTTGGATAGAAAAATTCCACTCCTCCCCCCTTTTCTCTCTCTCAATATATATTTTCTCTTTTTAACCTAGATTGTTCTGAGTGATCTCAGGGAATTTCTTCTGGGTTATTTTCATGTATGTAACAGCTACTTGAGAATTATTAAAATAGTCATTCTAAAATTTAGTTATTTGTTTTTCACCACCCCACCACCGGAAAAGCTTATGATTTTTAAAGAAATCAAACTTCAATATAGCATCAATATGATGATGCAAAAATAACTTCTGAAATATAAATAAAAGCTATAAATCACTCTCTTCCTTATATCTGAAAATTAATAGGTTAAAAAGCATCCTCCCCCCCCTAAAAACATGGCATAAGAACATTTATTTTTCTTTGCTCCTCAAATTTGTCTTCTAGTTGTTGAAAGCAGATGAAATCTTTTATCACTATATTTAGACGTCAACCAGGCAGGTCGGTGCCATGGCAACTGCTGAACAAAGAAATGTGAGCAAGAGAGGCTCATGCATGCTCTCAGGAGGTACTTAGTGCCACTCCAGTGAGATTAAAGATACTGCCTGGCCAAGGCTACATGCCTAGCTGTTCTTTACTCTTGCAACAGGGGAAGCAGGCCAGCTGAGCACCACTGTCACCCCATATCCCTGAAGTCCAAGAGGTGGCTGAAGGAGGCATGCCAATGAGCTTTGGGACCCTCACCAGAATGCAGGCCACTCTCTGGGCCCCCATAATGATGTCTTTACCTTAAAAAATATCCTATTCACCTTGAGTTTCAGATTATTCTAGATTCTCACTTTATAGTAAGATATGGATAACATAAGGTTTTTCCTTTATATTCCAACCTCTTCCTGCATACTTATTGAATGGTTAGGGCTCATGCAGTTAACAAGTTCCTATTAAGTTGCCTTTTGACCAGCACTATTTTAGACACTAGAGATGGAGAAGGAAAATGCCAGGTAGGGTCCTTATCTTCTCACACCTTAAATTTACTAGGAGAGACACATGATAAAATAGTATGTAACAATAGTAGATATATAGTAGACATTTATTTTTAAATGCTGTACTTGTAAGTGATTTGAAAACTAGCAACAAGGCAGGTTTCATACTTCGAAGATGGTTTCAAGATGGATGGAGAAATCAGGGAGGGCTGCTTTGAAAGGCTGACATATGAGTAGAGACTTCAGTGATGGGAAGGCTAGCCACCCAAGAGCAGAGGAGGCATTTTCAATGGTCAGCAGTGCAAGGGCACTGCAGAGAGAACAACCCGGCTATATTCCAGAATCAAATGGAAGTCCAGGGTGGCAGGAGAGTAGAGAGCACCAGGCAATGCCAAAACTGTGTTTGTCTAATCGATTATCTGCATACTTTGCAGAAGTATTCACGTCTTAGGCACCCTCAACTGGGTCTGGGAGACTCCAGGAAGCCATGTCTTCTGGGAGCTAAAAGGAAGAGCACATGCCTACCAGCAAGGAACATTGTTTTCCTTCATTTTTGAGAGCTCCAGCCCACCTGTGCTGGGGCAGAAGCCCAGTGAGGCACTGTGTCCTTCAATGTCTAGCTCAGAGTTGTGTCCCCTGCTGAGTAACAGGGAAGCACTGGATTGGATGGTCGAGAACTGCACTGTGGCTTTAGAGACCCTCCCGTGACTACCCTGCTTCCCATGTGGCTTTTATCTCCTGTCCACAGACATCCAGACTGCCCTCAGCCTTTATGGGGCTGCCACAATGCTTATAGAAAAGCTCTTTATTCCTTATCGTATGGTGGTCTTCTTTTTCAAGGACTTAGGAAATTTGGAGATCACGTCTGAGTCAACCTGAGCAATAAGCAGCATGTCTGGCTTAAAATTATCCTCCATTCTCTAGAATCCTTAGGTTGGAGCACATCAACTTTCTAGTCCCTTGAGGTGAATTCTTTCTTTCTTTTCCACAAGGCTCTTTTTTCCCATGTGTGGTCTCCCTACCAGTCTTCACAGGTACAGATAGGCTTCACCAGGGGAAGGAACTCAGCTTGGGTTTGAGTCTGCTTTTTACTTAGGAGAATTTACATGTTAATCCATTTTGAACACCAACAATATTCAGAAGCGCACATTAGAAGGATGAGCTATGTGGACTGAGCCACAGAGGCTTATGATGCTTCCTAAAAAGGGGTAGAAAATTAGTAGTTTTTATTTCTTGGATATGTGGACTTTCTCTTCTTATTTCATTAAAAGCAAATAATACAATGATCTGGACAGTTCTACATTATTACTCTTCTAGTTGATCAGGCTTACAAAGCATAAAGGAGCCTTAGAAAATATTTTACTGGCAAAATAAAGACTTTTGACCCTTCTAATTTTTACTTAATCTGGTCACAAATGCTTGAAGGAAGAAAGGAACAGAATGCATAGAAACAGGAAGAAGATACCAAAGACAAGCATCTCCCTGGATCAGTCATGCTGGCATATTCTCCATGTCCTAATGATGAATATGAACTAGAAACCAGAGAATTAATTTTCTTTAAAAAGAGGATATGGTATGTAGATAGTGAACATATGAAGTTATAGTTGTGAAAATGCATTTTCAGGTTAAAATATAATTAATTTTGTTTCATATGACCTTGCTATTAAAAAGAAGAAAATTATTCTTCCTCTGTGAGGTACTGACCCTTAAAATAGAGAAACAATTGATTATGTCTTACATTTAGTAGGAACTGTGGAGAGAGCCAGGACATTTGAGAACATACTCAAGAAATAGTATGAAAAACCTACCAAGCAGAAGCACTGCACTTGGTTGATTCCAAGGAAGGCAGTCCCATTATTTGTTCATTCACTCAACACACTGAGTGCCAGAGTAGATTGGTTCTGATCGCTGGTGTCTAGTTTATAGCTATGTTAATAGCACACTCCCTAGGGTTTCCTGCGGAAAATAAATGAGATAAAGTTGCTTAAAGATACTTATTAACTGGGAAGGGATTGGCAAATAATTATTGTATTGCTCCTTTCTATCCTCTTTAAGATAAAACATTGAATTGCTTATGACTTTTGAAGAAATAAACCTTTCAAGCACCTATTTAGTTCATTTCCTATGACTTTCATATCTGAAACTCCTATTATAACAATGGTATAATTTCCTAGTATCACACACCAGGGAGGGTGCATTTTTGGACCCATGGTTCTGGAGGCCAAATGTCCCAAACCAAGGTGTCTGCTGGCTTTTTCTAAGAGCCGTGAGGATATGATCTGCTCTAGTTCTCTTGCCTTGGTTGGTTGAAGGCTGTTCTCATATTCATATAGCATTCTCCCATGTGTATCCCTATGTCCAAATGTCTCCTTTTTTATTTTAAAAATAAGGAAACCAATTATATTGCGTTAGAATCCATCCTAATGATATCATCTTAAGTACTTATGACTTCAATAACACTATTTCCAAATAAGGTTATATGTTGAGATCCTGAAGGTAGAACTTCAACCTATGAATTGGGGAAGCGGGGGGAAGGGTAGAGAGGAAGTCAACTCAACAAATGGTATTGTTTTACTAGTAGCATTTGAACACACCTTTTTCCCTCTACTCTTTTGTTCTTTCTGCTTTCCTAATATCTCTTCCTACGCAAATCTCTCTCATCCTTCAAGTCTAATTCAATGCTCCCCTCCTATCTGTAGCTTTTCTTTAATTTTTCTAACTGGAGTTGACTTAATTTTAAAAATCTTAAATGCAATTATTTTAATTTGTCTTTTAAATAATTTTATGCTGGTACTTATTTTCTGTATCGTTAACATATAGTACTATTTAATCAATAAATATTTTGAATAAATTAAGGTATTTATAAAGATCTTTCTTCTTCCTAAATAGGCTATAAACTCTCAAAACTTTTAGGGGTCAGATTTATACTTCTTTTTATAACGAATGTGTTTTTCTTTCACACAGATTCTTGTATATAGGTTAGATGAGTAGAGAAAATGCTCAAGTGAGAATGAGGGGAATCATTTAGAAAAGGATTCCACTCAGACAGGACCCCGAAGGATGGCAGCATTTCAGTCCAGAGGCTAGCACTTAGCCTTGTTAACTTTGAAAATTGATTCCAACAGCAAATGGAGAGTGTTTTCATTTTTAAGATAAACACATGCATGAGGTTGATGAATAAAATCAGAACATCCATTTATTAATGCACAGTGAGAAATTAACCATCATAAACACTGAAGGGAGTGTCTCTTGGTTAGTTTTATGTGGGAAGCTGGATATAACCAGAAGTTTGCTGGGTAAGCATAGATTCATATCAAAGGAAAATCAGTAAGTGATTTGAATATTTAATGGAATTAGACTAAGCTAGTTTGATGAATTTATCTTCATAGTATGATTATTTTGCCAATGGAATAATTTCCTGAGTATATTGCCTAAGCAAACCAGCACTATCAATGTTAATCTTGAACTATTCTTTCTCTTTGTGTAAACTGATTATCCTGTTCTTTTAAGATCTTCTTGGATCATAATTTTCTTTTAATATCCAAATAAAATACTTTATGGCTTCCATATGGTGTGAATATAAGACATTCCATCATTTCTCAAATATTTCTGAGGGTTTCTTCTTCAAGTTGTCATTTATTATCTCTAACTTCAAACTACTGCTATTAGGACTCCCTTCCTAATCACTTCTTGCCATCTAACTACTGTCTCAATATGTTGTTTTACCTCTTGCTGATCTAGTTAGTCCCCTATATGAAATCTTATCTTTATTTCCCAGAAAATAAGGAAAACTTGACTGTGCTAGTTAACTAACTTGCTAGAAATCTGTGTCATAGGGGAATTTCAAAGGAACAACAATGAAAAATCACCCAGCTTCTCACTGCTCCAAAAGATTATTGGCCTGGCCATTATAGACTATCCCTAAATATCAACTTCTCCACACCGGGTTGTTGCGTCTCCTATCCTACTCTAATTAGTGACCTTCCCTTGTCCTTTTCAGCCCCCACATCCCCAAGCTACCATCTCCAGCCTATATGAAAAAACAGTAGCCTACTATGTGCCAAACACTGGGAAAGGTATACAAATATAGCCCATTTTCTCAAATACTAATTTTAAAATTACACAAATGAGTGTATAATTACGAAGTGAATTTAGTACTCCTGATATTTGGGGAGCATTAGACAGTATCTTCTGGCCTAGTATTAGGAAGAGCTTCTGTCAAGATGTCATAACACTGATAAGAGAATAAGGAAGATGAGAAGGTAGAGAGAGGAGGGCAGAGGGGCACAGTCTTCCAGACAGAAGAACACATCACACAGAGAAGGTGCCTGGAGCACTTGGGAGAATAAAACAAGTATACTGTGATTGGAGAGCCGTCAGCATCGAGAAGAATGGTTTGAGAGCATGTGCTGAGACTGGGGAGAGCGTAGGGACTTAGAGGATTGTTAAAACATTCATTAAAGTTTTGAATAAAGTAACTCTGGCTGAAGTGTGTAGAATGAATTGGAAGTAGACCAGAGCCTGTAAAATGGAGTACATAGGTCCCCTACTATAATTGTGTTTTTGTCATTTTCTCCATTTTGTTCTGTTAGTGGCTGCTTTATATATTTTGGTGCTCCCTGATTGGGTGCATATAAATTGAGGAAGGTTATGTCTTCTTGGTACATTTTCCCCTTTGTCATTATAAAATGACCAACTTTGTCCCCTGTTACCTTTTTTTATCTTGAAATCTATTTTGTCAGATATAAGTGTGGCCATACCCATTTTTCTCTGGATGCATTTGCTTGGAGGAATATTTTCTCCTCTTTCACTTTTAGTCTATATTTGTCCTTGCTGCTGAGAGATGTGTCTCCTGAAGGCAGCATATGGTTGGGTTTTGTTTTTGATCAAATCTGCTCTTCTGTGCCTTTTTATTGGTGATTTAAGTTAATTTACATTTAGCGTGATTATTGGTATATGAAGATTTCCTATAGGCATTTTATATTTGTTTTTTGATAGCTCCATGTCTCCATTGTTTCTTTCCTCTTGTGTTTCTGTTTGTTGTTTTAATGGCCGTATTCTATGTTTTCTCTCCCTCTCTTTTTTAAATCGTCACTTGAGTGGGGGAAAGAGAGAAAGAGAGAGAGAGAGAGAGAGAGAGAGCGAGAGAGAGCGAGAGAAATTTCAATTGGTCGTCTCCCATATGTGCCCCAACCCGTAACCTGGGTATGTGCCTTGAATTGAACCCATGACTCTTTAGTGCACAGGATAAGACTATGCTCTTACCAACCAAGCCACATTGGCAAGGGCTATTTATTTATTATTTATTTTTTTAAAGTTATATCTCTCAGGTGTGGATTTTTTTGGGGGGGTGTGGTTACCATTATGCTTATGCACAATAAAGTTTTATATATACAGTAATCTTTTTTCTTCTGAATGCAACTTATCTCCATTTCCCTTTACAAACTCAGACCTTTATTTCCTCCCCTTTTACGTTTCTGTTGTCACAAATTATCCCTATTTATGCTGTGAGTTCATTTCCAAATTGCAGTGGATATTGTCTTCTTCTTCTCTGTTTTTAATGTTACCTCCTTTAACATTTAAGTTAAATGTTATACCCTATTCTGAAAAAGGGTTGCAATATCCTGCTTGTCCATCTGTTAGTCACCTTACTTATACTTCTATATTATTTTGTCTTCTGTTTCAGGTAGAATAACCACCTATAGTATTTTCTGTTTTGGAGGGCTTATGGTGGTAAATTCCCTCAGCTCCTGTATATCTGAAAAAGTCTTTATTTCTCCTTCATATCTAAAGAATAACTTTGCTGGATATATTATTCTCAGATGGTAATTTTCTCTTTCAATAGTTTTCTCCTAGCTTGTGAATTTCTGCTGAAAAATCTGATGATAATCTAATGGGATTTCCTTACAGTTTACTGCTTTCTTTTCCCTGGCTGACTTTAGAATTTTTATTTATTATTCATTTCTGACCATTTTAATACAATGTGCCTTACCAGTAAATTACCTATTTGGTTAAGATAATTAGGTGTTCTGTTTGCTCCTGGGATCGGAAGATCTACTTCTTTCCAGATGTTTAGGAAGTTCTAATCAACTATTTGTTTGATTAGGCTCTCTATTCCCTTCTCCATTTCTTCTTCTGGAATACTCATTATTCTTTATTGTTCTCTCTAATGAAGTCAGATAATTCTTATAGTTCTTTCTTTCTTTTATATATTTTTTTACTCTTAAGTCTCTTCTTCCATCTGCATCATTTCTAGATTTCTATCTTCAATATTACTAACTCTTTCCTCCATTTATCAGCTCTATTTCCTAAATTTGTTAGTTCATTCTTCATCTCTTTTATGGAGTTCTTCATTGCCAGAATTTCAATTGGTTCATTTTTAAAGTTCCAATTTCTTTGGTGAAGTACTCCATATGCTCATTAATTTTATTTCTGAGTTCATTAAACTGCCTATCTGAATTTTCTTGTTGAATTTTATCAGATGTGCAATTTTGATTTCTTTACCATTTAAATCGCATATTTCTGTTCTGAGAGATTTTTCATCTTTATTTCTGGGCTGCCTCATTTGATAGATTCCTCTCTGCCTACGTATCTATGGGAATGACATCTGCTTTTTATTTAAGAACTAGAGGCCCAATGCACAAAATTCATGCAAGAATAGGCCTTCCTTCTCCCCAGCTGCCAGCACCTAGCTTGCCTCTGGCACCCAAGACTGTGTTTCCCTTGCAGCCCTGGCTTCATCCAGAAGGTTGACCAGTCTAATTAGCATATTACACTTTTATTATTATAGATAGCAAGCATTTCTCTATTTAGTAGGTTGATAAGAAGTCTTCCTTTTGGTTTCCAGTAGGTGGTGCTGAAGTGCAGTTTTTTAGTTGCTCTTACAATGCTCTGGCTTCTAGCATCTCCACATCAGTGGAAAATGCCCTGTATTTCCTGAGTAGGTGGCATCTCCTCTGTGACCAGGTTGCCTTCATTTCAGGACACCATCCTCATGGGGAAATGTGGTAGGTAATGGCTTCTGAGCCTGTGAAATTCCATCTCTGTCCCCTGCAACCAGATGCTGCACTCCCTGCCACAGGAATGCCAGGTATCCTGGTTAGGCTCAGGCACAGTGGGTGGGGTCAGGGTGAGCTGGGTGAGGTTGGCTGATGTGTTGCAGTAGAGACCTCAGCTGCATCACCTCCATGTCTCCACCCCTATCACTGGGATTAGCTGTAGCGTGCGTGCATCTGACACTCAGGGAAAAATGATTCTGCCTCTTCAGTTCTCAGCGCTGCAGATAATGTGATCTGTAGCACAGCACTCTCTGTGACAGCTTCTTCTAGGTTCTGCTACTAGCTCTGGGAGGACAAGGGAGGGGCCAGGCTCCATGGCTTTGATTTCTGCCTGGCAATAGCAGCTGCTAGACAGTCACAGCTACACCTCCGTGCTCTGTGTCCACCTAGTCACTGGGCTCTGCCACAGTGCTTACCAAACACTCAGGCAGGAATGCTCACTGTATTTATTTACTTTGCCAGATTGCAGAGAGTGCAGGTGGCAACCTGATTCCTCCCCTCTCAGAGACCCAGAGTGAGCTCTGGGCTGCATCTGTGGCACCCATCTTTGCTCTTCTCTCTCTTTTTAAAATATACTTTTATTGATTTCAGAGAGGAAGGGAGAGGGAGAGAGAGAGATAGAAACACCAATGATGAGAGAATCTTTGATCAGCTGTCTCCACTGAGTATGGAACTACAACCTGAACAGGTACTATGACCAGGAATCAAACCATGACCTCCTGGTTCATAGGTCAACACTTAACCACTGAGCCACACCAGCTGGGCTGCTTTTCTGTCTTTACTTCTCTTCCACGGGCTTTGAGGGATTAAGCAAAGGGAAAAAAAAAATAGACACAGACAAGAGGTGATTAAAAGAGGAAAAGGGGTTGGGGGAGGGGAGATAAAAGAGGGTGGTAAAGAGGCGATACATGGTGATGGAAGGAAACTTGACTTAGGGTGGTGAAGAGACAATACACTATTCAGATGATGTATTGTAGAATTGTACACCTGAAACCTATGTAATTTTATTCACCAATGACACCCCAATAAATTCAATTAAAATAAATTAGTATGTATAGAAGACATTTATTCATTTGTATTTTATGAGGCCTAAGTAAGTACAAATAATATATACATGCACATACACGTCTACTTAGCCATTACTTCTTATATCTACTGCTTAGTTTTCTGTGCTCAAGGATAAACTGCCATTAGGCTTGATTGTCATGAGAGAGCTCTGGTTCACCTGGTAGCTGTCTCAGCAACCACAGACAAGCCCTTTGGGATTAAAGTAGCTGCTCAAGAACCTACACTTAGTTTAGAAGTTTTTTAATGAAATGAGGAATCATCACAGTAAAAATGTTTCAAATTGACCAAGTGTCTTTGGACTTCCTGCTGATAATTTTCTAAAATAGTTTTGGAAGAGAATTGATATAGCCAAGCATTTTTGTTGTTGTTGTTGTTGGGGAGCATTAAAACTATTTCTGTTTTATTTATGGCAATTATGAGAGTTTGGATTAGATTCAGAATAAAAGGCAATGCTCAAGTCAGCAGAACTTGATTTTATTTCCATTTTTGAGCTCACTTATTGGTAGAACTTGAAAAAAGATAATAATAAATTCACTCTTATAACAACAAAACTTAGATTCTCTGAGCTACAGTAACTGAGAGGTGTGGGGAGCTGCCCCGGTCATACGGGGGTCTTAGAGACCTGAATGCAGGCTCTGGACATAGCTCTCTGCTTTCTCACCCTTCAGTTTAAAAAACAGAGATGTGACTGCAGACTTTAGACATAACTAAACAGCTTGGCTGAAAAAATGTTGATGCCTATGTGCAAGATCTTGCAAGGTCTTGATTACTTAGAAGGTCAGTGACTGTGTTTGCAAATATCTGATTTGTGTAACTTCCTCCTCTGCTTGTGCTTAAATACTATACTGGAAATAAACTCGGGGATGCAGACTCAAGTCTCAGACCTCCCAACCCCATCTTTTCTTGTCTGTCTTTTCTTATCCTCACCCCCTCATTCAGGTACTGTTCGATTGCCGGCAGGTTCCGGCAGAGAGGGACTGTGATGTTTAATTGGATGATCCGGGCATGTAAAAGTTATCATAAAACCCAACATCAAGAATGGTCTGTACAACTCATGCATCTTGTCTTATTAAATTAGGAAATGTAATTAGAAGGTAAAGTCTGGAAATTTATTAGATTCGTTTAATACTGCTCTCAAAAGGTCCTGGTGTGATACAATTGCAAATAGCAAAATGCTTATCTTTCATGTGTTTTATAATTTATTTCTATTGTAAGAGAAAAAAAATTTTGTTACTTAACTCTGCATTATTTCCACAGGTTATCTAATTTTTTAATAACCTAGCCTTAATTTTATTATTTTTTTAAAGAAAGTAAATCATTGTTATCTGCTTTAAAAAAATTAAATTATAGACTGTACTATTAAAAATCTTGAATAACTTCTGGTAATCTAACAAATATTTCTGAAGAACAATAGATATAGCAAACATTGTTATAAAGTATTTTGCAAATTTCAAGAATACAAAGGGCTTTCACTGACTTTATCACAAAATCAGAAGGAAAGCTGCATTTTATTGTTTCCTTTTGTATTGTATTAGGTCTTAAGTAATTAATTTGGTATTAGAAGTATTTCAGATATATCCAAACCAGTGAAAGTACTGAGTATGTCAAAGAAGTATAAAAAAAATGAAAAATTGTGTATAGATCTAAAGCTTTTCTAAATACTGTGTGTGTACCCTGGCCAATGTGACTCTTGTTTAGAGCCTCATCCCATACACAAAAGCGTCATGGGTTCGGACACATACCTGGTTGCATGTTCAATTTCTGGTTGGGGCGCCTGCAGGAGGCAACCAATGGATGTTTCTCTCTCATATCAATGTTTCTCTTTTTCTCTCCCACTCTCTTCAAAGAAAACATATTCTCAGGTGAGGATTAAAAATAAAATACTGTATGTGTTTATAAACCAGTTCATTATGCAGAACAGTGTCTTGGAGGATAAAGTTAAGTAGAAAATCACATTGTAGACTTCCCAGTTTAATCTTAATCTAAATGATACTCAACTGCCTCACCACAAATAAATACATATGCTCATTATCATTTACATACTGTTTTGCCAAAACATTAATTTGAATTTCAATTTCCTTTTCCATTAGAATCCGGGAAAGCAGAAAAGTAATGCCTTTGCCACTAGGACACCAATATTGGAAATCAGGTAGGACATATGCCACTGCCATCAATATTGTGCCAGTCAGCTTAAATCTAGTCATACATCAGCTGCTCAGCTGCTAATACCTATGTGAGGATTGCCTGTACAGGAAAGTCTTTTTACATTTTCCTTGTGCTACTCAAAAATAGTTATGTTTAGAGTATACTACCCAGTCATGATACACATTTTTATTTACTAGAGCAATTTCTTTTTGGTTCTTAAATTACTGTCTGGTATAAATTTATCCCCCAAAGAAACATATACAATTTCTAAAACAGCTCAGTTCTCCTAAATGCCTGGCTTTCTGCTTTAAAGGAGAAGCAATATAAGCCACGGAAAGAACACATTGTTGGGTTCTGTTCTGCTCAGATAAATGCTTGGTTAAAAAAAGTGAAAATGCGTTTCCTTTTCCTCATTTTTTTTTTTTTTGGCTATCCCAGTTTTTAAAATTAAAACAATTTTATCTTACATTTACTATATCCTTCTATAAGTGGGTCAGAAAGTACATGGGAAATATAGTTAAAGGGTTAAGAAAAAAAACAGTATAAGAATGGAAATAATCTGGGCCAAGTACGTTTGATTTGGGTGAGTATTTGCTTCTGGATTGATGGAGTAGAAATACCTTCCTATATTTAGTTGCCACTCAGTACAACTAAAAGCCTTGGACATTGTATATATAATAAACATAAGGAAACTCTAAGGGAGAGAAGCAGGAAGACTGACTAGAGACCTCAGGCCCCACAGAACACAATGGCGTTGCACCCCCTGAGTTTTCTTCTTGTTTTTTGTATCCTGGACTGAATACTAAACAAGTTTGCAACCCGGAAATGTCAGTGGGCACACACAAAAACAAACCAACAACAAAGCCCCAATAAAATGTTTCTCTCTCTAGTCGAATGACCAGGGAAAGAACAATCTAGAAACACACAAAATCTTTTAGGCAATAATCACTCTGCTCTAGCCAAACATCACAGAAAAGCGTGGCTGCTTTTCCACCCGTGCCAACAGAGACTGAGTGGAGAGCCTAGAAGATTACCCTCTTATGACTAGAATAAGGTGCCCAACCCCCTGGACAGGGTGATATCAAAGACTGTGCAGGAAGTACAAAACGTTCACCCTGCTGGATGGTACTGAGCCCCCTGCTTTCATGAGATGTCAATTAAGACCTGAATTTCCATATGATCTGGTAGCTATAAATTGCTCTTTCACCTCTTCCGTGAGGTGATATCAGAGATTTCGTACAGAGGATTCGTACGGAGTCAGGATTCTCACTAACACACAGGAATAACATAGCCACCCCTACCCACATCACATGAGTGGAGGTCACTTGGGGAGCAGTAATAAGACACTTCTGCCACTCTTAGCCAGGATGGAATCAATGAAGGCCTAGTGGGGGAAATGGTCATCAGAAACCTTAAGAGGCCAGGAAGAAGTGGCAGAATATCCTCAAGTGCTAACGTTTTAAAAGTGCCAACGAGAATTCTATACCCTTTAGAAATAAAGGGAAAATGAAGACATTCTGAAATGAGGAAAAATAAGATAATTTGTTGTCAGCTGACCTATCTTAGAAGAAGGACGAAAAAAGAGGTTTTCTAAAAAGAGAGAGCATTATAAGAGAAGGATCCTTGAAACATTAGGGCAGATGAAAGACCAAGGTAAAGAGATAAAATATGACTCAATATCCATTTTCTTCTCCTCTTGAATTTTCTAAATTTTCTAAGTTGGAGCATATACTATAACATTACTGATGTGATTCTCAATGTATGGAGAGGAAATATATACCCACATATAACTGGGTTTAGTAAAAAATATAAAAAAGGAAAGGCTTCTGAACTTCACTTAAGCTAGAAGAATCAAAAGGCTTGTATAAGTTATGCATGTATAATATAATGCTTAAATAAACCACTAAAAATCTTTGTATCAGAAACTATATAAAGAAATATACTAAAAATGCTACAGATAACTCAAAACTAGAATTCTGAAATAAAATGTTTAACCTAAAGGAAGGTAGGGAAAGGCAACAGAAAAACATAGAACAGGACAAACAGAAGACAAAAAGTAAAATGGCATGTAAGCCCTATAATGTCAATACCACATTAAATGTAAATAATCTAATAGGTGGCTTCATGGTGCAAGGTACATTGGACTTCTAAATGTAAATGGCATAGATGCATCAAATGAAGGACAAGGATTGGCAACTTCTTTAAAGAAATAATGACAGAAAACTTCCCTAACCTGGAGAAGGAAAAAGTCACACAAGTTTAGGAAGCGCAGTGTCCTAGTCAAGATGAATGTAAGGAACCTCACACCAAGACACATTATAATTACAATGACAAACCTTTAAGACAAATCTTTTAAAAAATATATATTTTATTGATTTTTTACAGAGAGGAAGAGAGAGGGATTGAGAGTTAGAAACATCGATGAGAGAAACATTGATCAGCTGCCTCCTGAACACCCCTTACTGGAAATTTGCCTGCAAACCAAGGTACATGCCCTTGACCGGAATCGAACCTGGGACCCTTCAGTTCACAGACTTATGATCTATCCATTGAGCAAAACCAGCCAGGGCCAAAGAAAGATTCTTAATGGCAGCAAGAGAGAGAGAGAGTTACCTACAGGGAGTTCCCATTAGGCTGTCAGCTGATTTCTCAACAGAAACATGTCAGGCCAGAAGGGATTGTCATGAACTACTGAAAGGAATGAAAAGCAAGGACCTGAACCCACAACTGCTCTATCCAGCAAAGCTATAATTTAAAATTTAAGACAAAATATAGAGCTTCCCAGGCAAAAAATGGCTAAAGGAGTATATTACCACTGCCAGCATTGTAAGAAATACTAAAGAGACAGCTTTAAGAAGAGAAACATATGTATAAAAAAATAAAAAGGGCAATAAATAAGTATGTAACATTAACCTAAATGTAAATGGATCAAATGCTTCAATCAAAGGACATAGTATAGCTGCATGGATAGAAAACATAACATATATAGGGAGTTTTACCCAAAATGTATACATACACTTTGAATAATTATAAAGGCAATGTTTATTAAAAATACATATCATTTTCAAATAAATTGATGAAATAAATATCCAGAGGCATGTATTCATAGAACAGACCCACAGATCTCAGAAGGGGAGAGGGTTGGGTGAATGGGAAGAGATTAACCAAAGAACATACATGCCTATATGCATAGCCCATGGACATAGGCAATTGTGAAGATCTGGGGTGGAGATCAACCGAAGGACTTATATGCATGTATATAAGCATAACCAATGGATACAAGACACTGGGGGCAGGGCAGGCAGGTGAGGGCATGTACTGGGGGGTAGGGAAGGCCAGGGGAGGTCAATGGGGGGAAAAAAAGGAGACATATGTACTACTATTTGTAATACTTTAAACATTAAAAAAAGAAAAAAAAAAAGACCTGGGGTGGGGCAGGGGATGGGTAGAGGGGTACAAACAGGGGGAAAATGGAACCTTTTTCAAATGTATTAATAATACATTTTTTTTAAAATCTATGTCCACAAAAAAAGCATATGTGATTGTTTATAGCAACTTTGTTTCCAAAAGCCCTAAACTAGAAACAACAACAATGTCCTATCACAGGTGAACAGTTAAACCCATGGCAGAGAATATTATTCTGTAATAAAAAGAATGCACAAAAATAGAAAGGAATGGAACAACTTGCATACATTTCTAAGATATTATGCCAGGTGAAAAAAATCCATGATAAAAAAAGCCACTGTATAATTTCCCATGGATTCCATTGTATAACATTCTCACAATGACACGGTAATAGAGATGGAGAGCAAGTTAATGCCAGGGATCAGGGATGGTGGGAGTAGGGAGATGAGGGTGACTGCGGAAGGATACCACACAGAGAACTTTGTGGTAATGACATAGTGGTGTATCTTGATTCTGATGATGGATACACAAATCTGCTCATGCAATGACAGAACCATCCACATGCTTTAACCCAATGTCAAGTTTCCTAATTTTGAGATTGTACTTGAGAGTAACCAGCAGAGGGAAACTGGATAAAGAAGGTACTCTGGTCTTTTCTGTGCTGTCTTTGCAATTTCCTATGAACCCATACAGAGTAATTATTTAAAAACAAAGAGATTTTTGTTTTGTTTTGTTTTTAATCCTAATTTGGCTCTGATGTTCCATGGAGCTCACTATCTATAAGACGTGGTTTGTTGCAGAATCAGGAGCCCTTTAAAGGATATAAATTGAGATGCTTGTCCATCACGTGATAGTTTGGGTCATTGCCTTCTAGGTTCTTACTCTTTGGACTTGGGAATTGATCAATAAAGGCCTACTTGGGCTGAAGAGTTTGGGAAGCAGCATCTGTGTTTCTTCATTATTTTAAAACGCAGAATAAAGCAATAGTGGATATTTTAGTTGTTCTATAAACAAAACACTTCCTCTTTCTTTTACTGAAGACAGATGGATTGAGTCCCTGCTGAGTGGCCATTAAGGAAGCACTGTCTGTTAGGTATGTATCTAGTTGTACAAAAGATGATAATTGATTATGAAGCTAATATCATCTGATAGCTTTTTCTCAAAGTACTACTTTTTTGGTATGCTTAAAAATTCCTGAAAAGCTACCTATGAATCCTAGACTTCATTCTAATTAAACTGGAATTCATTTGGTTTTAGAATTAGAATAACTAGAGCAAGCTTACTTTTTATATACTTGAAACTTTCCTTTTTTTTAATTTTTAGTTTATTTTTCTTTATTGGTAAAGGTATTACATATGTGTCCTTATCCCCCCTCCTCTCCAGTGCCTCCCCCAACCTCCCCACTCATGCTCTCACTCCCCTGGTGTCTGTGTCTCTGTGTCTGTTAGGCTTATATGCGTGCATACAAGCGCTTTGTTTAATCTTTCCCCCTTACCCCTCACTCGTCTCCCCCCCCCCCCCGCCCCTGCCCCCAGTCCCCTACCTCTGAGGTTTGACCATCTGATAAATGCTTGTCCTTCTCTGGATCTGTTTTTGTTCATCAGTTTGTTGTTCATTATGAAACTTTTGTTACAATGCTTAGCTAAGTGTTATTTGGTAAGTGACTCTAGTTTCACATTCTTCAAGATCCCTTGGTGCTACTTCTGGTGCCAGCATGGCCAGAATGATAGAACCCAAAAGGACCTTACACATAGCTTGTTGCAGAGGGCTCCAAAAGTCAGCTAACAAAGCATTCTCTCTTGAAACATAACTATTTTTTATTGAATGTTAATGCCTTCTGTTGGGCATAAGATAACAGAAGCCCAAACCAGCCTCTCCAGTTCACCTCCACTGCTTTTCCACAGTACCTGCCTTACTTGAATTGAGTGTGAAACTCGTCCTCTTTGTTTAGTGCTCTCATAGATGAAAAAACGGACGCCTTAAGTTTTTAAGGTATTTTATCAAGGTCCCATAGCTAATACATTGCCAAGTTGTATCTATGTCCATGTCTCAGTCTTCTCATCCCTCACTCCACGGCCCTGCACACCCAGTAGGCATAAAATAAAATAAAATAAAATAAAATAAAATAAAATAAAATAAAATAAAATAAAA